>SNQJ01S0073100.1:18696-56466 GCA_010110895.2 Picea sitchensis | reverse complement strand
TCCAGTATTCTCACAATTGTTCACATTGAAGGCCTTATCGTCGAATTGCTCTGCACCACAGCCGATATGCCTCCACCATATCCTATGTTCTATTCAATTTTAATCTATTGTCAATCAATTCATCCATATTTCCTTGCGCCGCCTTACTGTAAGCAATGGAAGGAAAAAACTGCTCTGCACTATTTCCAGAAGCACCGTCCCGTAGCTGAACACATCACTCTTGGGCGCCATGTATCTTGGGGAGGACTTTAGGGTAAATAAGCTTTGGAGTAGTAAGGAAGAACCTCATTGGAAAATTTCACAATAGACATATTTCAACGCAAATCCTAAATAACTAGATATATGAAGTATGGACCTTGATTCTAGTGTATGGACCTATCTTTTGTCCTCTTGATTCTAGGGTATGGGCCTATTTTCTAATTTCCCTTTTCAATTTCTGGGGCATTGCGATTTGACATTATTGCCCTGGTGTAAGATATATTATTTTCGGTCTTTTTTATAATTAAAAATTAATTAAAAAAACAAATACTAAAAATTAAGTTAGTGTTGTACACTGCAGTCGAGGTTTGGCTGTAGGTTTTGGCAGTCGAGAACACTATCTCACCGCCAGCTGCTTACCACCTACACTATCTCATCGCCAGCTGCTTACCAGGATACACTGCCCTTCATTGTAGGTAAGTGCTCGATCTGAACCTGAGAGCAGTTGAAGGCTGAGTTTCAGACTCAGTTCTTACCTGGTAATGTGTTGTGGTTGGCACACCATTCCTTGATGAATCTAAGACAGACAAACCGGAGCGGTCGGGGACTACATCAAGGCCCCTTAACAAGACAAAAGCTATTGGTATGGGTTCTACAGCGACCCACTTTCCAAATTTTAGTACTTGCAGGCCGCTGACATCCCCCTGCATAAGAACCCTCATGGCACCTGGATCTGAATGGCCTGCTACTCCAAGGGTAAGATCTGGATTCGGGCATGGAGGATAGTAATTTATAAGCATGAACTGGCTGTCTTTTCCAAAAACTTTATTTAAGTAATCAGAATCGAGCCCTAGAGCTTCAGAAATCGCTGCCAGCAGCTTTAGGCCTAGTGTTCTCAACTCCTCAGTGTATTTGCCTGCAATCTCTCTGTAAGAAACACGCTTTAGAGATGCAAAAACAAAACTTGTCAAATTTGTGACCTCTAAAAAAAATAGAATTTGTCGATTGCCTTACCTATAGACTGCAGGTTTTTCAGGCCCGAGAAGGTTATATGGTAGATACTGTTGTAACAGATAAGATTCTCGAGGTTGACGTGCATAAATTTTAATTCTATGTGTTCTTATATTTTATATCAGTTTCTGGACTGCAGCCCATTAGCTTTTTTGTTGTGGAGTATTGTAATATTTGATTGAAGATTCGAGCGGGTGATGTCGATCCATGTCATTACCGACAGGGCAATATAATGTTTTTTGTTTCTCTATCATTTCACAGAAAATTTCTTAAAAAACAGTGATGAATACTGAGTAGGAAAAGACAAGTGACTTCCTCCAGAGGTTGATTCAAATAATTCTTGAAGATTATAAACTCAGATTCAAATAATTCTAATGTCTGGTTCTGTTTTTCAGGCTTGAGCTATTCACTCGTTAAGCAGCGTAGTCTATGCTCTAGCTCCCACCCAGCTCCGTGTGATAGAGAGCCCATGTGTGATAGAGAGCCCATTCTATGCTCAACCATCACATTTGCTCCATGTGATACAGAGCCCATTCTATGCGCAACCATCACATTTGCTCCATGTGATACAGAGCCCATTCTATGCTCAACCATTGCATTTGTAAGGGTAATCCAGTGAGAAGTTCTTGTATGGTTTGGAAGGTTTGCCAACGAGAAGCTCTCGAAGCTTTGAAGGTTGCAAGTGGCAAGAAGTTTTTGTATGGTTCAGAAGTTTTGCCAGCGAGAAGCTATCCATGCTTCGAAGGTTGCAAGTGGCTATTTGAAGGTTGCAAGTGTCTGTTCTAGATAATAGTTGCAGGGAGGGTTAATGTAAGAGTGTCACACACCAATGCATGTATGTGTCAGAGCAGCCTTGAACTGCACTACTGCAAGATGCAGGTGGTCAGATGGTCAGAGCGTCGATTGGATCAGAAATGTCAGAGCCAGACTCCGTAACCACTCAAAATTTTGTTTTTTTTAAATTCAATTTTTAATTATGACAATTCAAAAAAATAAATAGAACACACGACACACTTTCATGAGAAGGTTGACCATGCCAAGTGGGTGATAACAATTGAAGGTTTATGAATTGATGCATTTTTATTTCAGCTTATTTTACCTCTCCTGGGTAGAATGCCTCGCTGGATTATTAACAGGACTGGTGTAAATGGATTGATTTCAAGAGTGAAGCGTGAATGTCTTTATACGACCGTGAGTCTTCTTAGTGTAAATAATATATTTCATAGTTTTAACAACCACTCTTCGATTGTGCTAGAAATTTTTTCCAAACATACCGATTGGGACATTGTATCATTACTATATTTTGGAGATTGCATTTGTATTTGGTGGATGTTTGTTGGTAAACTCTACAGTCTTGACCCTTCATATACAGGCCTTGAAGACATTGTATCATTACTATATTTTGGAGATTGCATTTGTATTTGAATTTTGTTGGTAAACCCTACAGTCTTAACCCTTCATATACAGGCATTGAAGATTTAACTTTACAGGATACGTATCCAGTAAAGTAATAGATTCAAAAGCTCAATCACTCCAGTGGCATTTTTCTGATTGTATTTTGTGCTAGCAAGTCAATAAAACTAACTGAAACCATTGGGAAACAAGTTGTTTTGGATAGACATATATAGTCTAATCGAATTTCATTGAAAGCTGGAACATCGTAACCTATAAGTTTCAATAAATTCGAAAGCGGGAGCATCGTAACCTATAAGTTTCAATAAAAGAATAAGCGAGTTTCGTTTCTTTTGAAAACAATCAAGCGCTGGTTATTGCTTCTACCATACCGCCATTGATTCGACCAGCCTGTTTCATTTCTTCTCCCGGCCTACTAGTAACTAAAAGCAAGCATAAAGAAAGGCGAACGACTCTTGCCCGGACCAAACAAACAAAACGGTATTCCATTTATTATAATAAACGTGTTTCATGTTCTGGTTATAACAGTGGCAACAGTAATAAGAATAACAATGTATTTTCAAATAACTTGAAGGTTCAATGTTTGCTCTAACATTTTCCTGCAAAGTAACTTGATTGATTTGCATTCCATTTATTATAATAAACGTGTTTCATGTTCTGGTTATAACAGTGGCAGTAGTAATAAGATTAACAATGTATTTTCAAACCATACATGATGAAATTGATATATTGTCAATCTATACACCGAATTCTGTGCGTAAATAAATTATATTTTCTTTCTTTTACAATGCACTCAACTTCAAAAACAAACTAGGCAGGGACTAGCTGCTTTGCAGCTATTTCCCTTGTTTCTAAAGGCACGGTATGCGTGTTTTGACCCCATGTCCCATGTTGCTACGAGGATTCCAATTTGGCTGACATTATTAGGATTCCCTATGGAAATGTGGTCTAACAAAATTTTGAAAGAAATTGGAGATGCACTGGGCAAAACATTGAACATTGATGCTTCATTTAAATCTAGTGCAAGTTGGATCTAGTGCAAGTTGGATGGACGAAGGTGTTGGTGGAGATGGATATCAACGAGGATTTGTAAAACAATGTGGAGATAGTGATTCTCAGCTCAATTCATGTTAGCTTTTTAGCTCGGGAGGTACTCCGTATGTGTCTCGTATACGGAAGTAAGCTTGTACCTACACTACTAGACACTTGATTTTGTAATGGGTTTTTATAAAGTTGCGATAAAGTGGTTCTTTTATTAAAGTACCTTTTTAATAAAGTGTACCTTCTAATATTAAAGTGACTTTATCTCATAAAGTGCACTTATGTTATAAAGTGAAAATGTACTATAATATTTTTAAGTGATTTATTTTGGAGGGAATGAATCATGACCCTTGATCTTGTAAAGGCAAGTTTAGATCTTGGCCATTAGATCTAGGGTTGGAGAAGGTGAAGGGTCACTTTCAAATTATAAAAGAATGCATTGGGTAGTGTGCAAGACACAATGAGAAGGAGATTGAGAGAGATTTCTGAGATAGCTTGAGAGAGGAAAGTTAGGGCAGCAAGGAGAGCGCATTTCCCAAGAGAGCTTGGGCACAAATCCCAAGAGAATATTTATGTGTGAGTGTTGTAACTTACTAGTATTAGAGAGGTTGTATTGTACGGATCTGTACAGTCCATACAACATAGAGGGCGTGGATTTTGATGCAACATTGTTTCACGTAAATCAAGGCAGTTTTTTGGTGTGTTATGTTGGTGTTTTGGGCAGTTTTCTGTTGTTGTCCGTAAAGCTATTGTTTGGCACAGATTTCAAGGTGTTGAAAGAGGGCAGGGATGTACAGCAATACAGATTTTTTGGGCACGTTTTCCAAGGAAGAAAGTTGGGATAGTTGGGTGTTGTAAGTTATTTTTCTTGGCTGTAAATGTATTGTTGATGTTGATATATCTTTCCTGAAGCTAATAAAATATCTCTCTCATTGGGCTTCTCCACATCGGGGTTTTCCCTCACATTGTCTAAATTTCTGAGTATTTCTGAATTGAATGATTTTTGTTCATTATGTTTATTTCGCTACTAAAGTGCTTGGCAATGTGTATTTCTTCTCATAATATTTTTTGAATGTGGGTTGATTCATTTCAGAGTTCATAGATGACAGTTATCTCTAGGTTGCTAAGTGTATGACAGAATTTGTGCATGTTGATTTTGTCATTTAAATTTTCTACATGGTATTAGAGCTTGGGCTCTGAGTTACAGTGGGCAGTGAGATATTTGGGCAAGTTTGAAAGGGGGAAATGTGTTGTTTGTTTTCCTTTGAATAGTGACAGGGAATATGGTTGCATGCATTAGATTCGAGGATCGGTTGGATGGCATTTCCAACTATTTGTAGTGGAAGGTCTGAATGTCAGTTGTTCTCAAGGAGAACAAGATTTGGAACTATGCCAGTTATGTTGTTGTGGCTCCCACAACAGATCATGTTGCTTTGGATTTACATGAAGTAAAGGAGGCCAAAGCTCAGAGGATCATTCTGGATGGTGTGAAGGACCCTCTCATTCCACATTTGTCTGAGAAGAAGACAACTTTTGAGATGTGGGAAACTTTGAAGAATTTATTTGAGGCTAAGAATTCCAATCAGAAGATGGCTTTGAAAGATAAGTTGCATGACTCGAAGATGGATAAGGGTGAGGATGTTGCATCCTGTCTTACTCGACAAGCCCAAGTTAAGGACGAGTTAGTTGCAGTGGGAGAGATCATCTCAGAAGCCGATTTAGGGAGGATAGCCTTGAAAGGCTTCACAAAGGAATGGGATGTCTTTGTGAAGTGTGTGGTGGGTCGAGAAAATTTTCCAGATTTGAGCAGGTTGTGGGATGACTTCACTCAGGAGGAGATCCAGATGGGGTCTCATAGCAATGGTCAGAAGGAAGACAGAGCTGAGGGGAATGTTGCTCTTGTTGTAAAGAGCAAGAAGAAAGGAAATTGCGGGAGGGACTTGAGTAAAGTCAAATGTTACTGTTGTAACCAGTTGGGGCACCTTGCTTCTCAATGTCTTGAGAAGAAGAAGAAGAAGAGGAAGGAACAGGAGGGGCCTGAGATAGCCGCTACAACAACCATGGAGGACTTTTCTTCCAAGTTTGATAATGAATTTTCTTTGTTTACTCTAGTATCCAGTGTCGGTAGTGGAGGATTTGGGGGTGATATTAGATGGATTGTTGACAGTGGAGCCTCTTGTCACATGACGGGAATCTAGCAAGCATTCCTTATTATCACAGAGACAGGTCCTGACCGACTAGTGGAGAGTGAAGGTGGTATGGCGCAAGTTGTACATGGAGTTGGAAGGGTTAGATTCTGACTCGAGTATGGAGGATTCCTCGAGCTTCATGAAGTTCTCTTTGTTCCAAGGTTGAAGGTTAACTTGCTCTCAGTCTCAACCTTGGAGAATGATGGATATTGTACATTGTTCAAGAGGGGACATGTATTTATCTACAGGGAGGGAGCGGACCCGGTCGAACCACAATTGATTGGTGATCGGGTGGACAGGTTGTACATGTTGCAAGGACAACCTTCAGGTTATGATTTAGCGTCGGAAGAGGAGCAGGAGGCTCCTAAGACTGCGGTGGGCCCAAGGATTCAGTCTTGCATTCCAAGAGAAGAGAGAGAGTCTCTTCTGAGCACTGGCAGGAGGCTCAGCTGGTGTGATCAAATTGATGCTCAGGGTGGAGTGGATTCTCCTAGGAGTTCAGGGTTCAGAGTCGTTGTCAGGAGGATGTCTTCTGGTTCGAGTTATGTGTGCAGGTGTTGAGGATGGCTCCAGGTTCAAAGGGAGCTCCTACTGAGTACAGTGTGATGGGACCGGATGATGGTGATGGTAGCAAGTACATCCCTCGCTAAGAGGGAGTGTTAGCTTTTATAGCTCGGGATGTACTCTGCATGTTTGTCTTGTATGCGGAAGTAACGGTGTACCTACACTACTAGACACTTGACTTTGTAATGGGTTTTTACAAAGTTGTGATAAAGTGGTTCTTTTATTAAAGTGGTTTTTTAATAAAGTGTACCTTCTAATATTAAAGTGACTTTATCTCATAAAGTGCACTTATGCTATAAAGTGAAAATGTACTTTAATATTTTAAAGTGATTTATTTTGGAGAGAATGAATCATGACCCTTGATCTTGTAAAGGCAAGATTAGATCTTGGCCATTAGATCTAGGGTTTGACAAGGTGAAGGGTCACTTTCAGATTACAAGAGAATGCATTGGGTAGTGTGCAAGACACAATGAGAAGGAGATTGAGAAAGATTTATGAAATAGCTTGAGAGAGAAAAGTTAGGGCAACAAGGAGGGTGCATTTCCCAAGAGAGCTTGGGCACAAATCCCAAGAGAATATTTATGTGTGAGAGTGTTGTAACTTACTGTTGTTAGAGAGGTCGTACTGTATGGATCCGTACAGTCCGTACAACAGAGAGGAGAGCGCGGATTTCGAGGCAGTTTTTTGGTGTGTTTTGTTGATGTTTTGGGCAGTTTTATGTTGTTGTTCGTACAACTGTTGTTTGGCACAGATTTCAAGGTGTTGAAAGAGGGCAGGGTCGTACAACAATACGGATTTTCTGGGCATATTTTCCAAGGCAGAAAGTTGGGACAATTGGGTGTTGTAAGTTATTTTTCTTGGTTGTAAATGTATTATTTTTGTTGATATATCTTTCCTGAAGCTAATAAAATCTCTCTCTCTCATTGGGTTTCCCCACATTGGGGTTTTCCCTAGCATTGCCTAAATTGCTGAGTATTTTTGAGTTGAATGATTGTTGTTCATTGTGTTTATTCCACTGCTAAAGTGCTTGGCAATGTGTATTTCTACTTATGGTATTTTATGAGTGTGGTTATACATGTCAGAGTTCATTTAAGACAGTTATCTATAAGTTGTTAAGTGTATGACATAATTTTTTATAAGCTGATTTTGTCATTTTAATTTCTCCAATTCACACACAAATTATGGATCATGTGAACATTTCCTATAGGTGTGTATGTTAACATGTTTATGGTAATATACTAAGCATTGCACTCAACCCTATACTCAAAAAGTTTGAAGGAAAAATAAGGAATCTGAAGGTTAGAGAAGTTGTGTAGATCAATGGCAAGCATGAGGTGGGTTTGATTCATTGCCCTGGTGCGACCTTGATTTGGAAAATGGAGGTGGAATCAAAGCTCTTTCTTCGAATTCTAAAGCATCAGATATGGTAGTAGTTGAGGAGAAGTAGCAAGCAATGAGTTGTTGATGATTGCAGCTATGTGAGACATTCTCCGGCTTACAAACCTATGAGGTGTGGATCATTGCATCTATGTGAGTCTTTCTCTCAACTTACAAACCTGAGAGAAAGCCCCTAAGAAGGGTATGTGGTTCATTCCTGAGACAGAGCTAGGAACGTAGAGATGACCTCCTCCATTCAGAGAGTTGAGAAGAACTCCAGAAGATTATCCAGTGGGAAAGGCGATCTGTTGAGTTAGACGTGTCTGTGGCTGAGCACAAGGTGAACATGTGAAATCCCAAAGTGTTGGGTGCATCGTCATGTGAACAGAAATGAAGATGATGTATTAGCCTCCTCTGAGCAGCAGAGTTGACGAGAAGACTCCAGATGATTCTCCTATGTGAGGCAGTGGGAAAGAAGATCTGTAGAGTGGACGTGTCTGTGAACGAGCACAGGTGAACGTGTGAAGATCTGGTTCTTCTGTGTAATGCAATGAATCAGAGCTATGACATCCCTATGGATGTGCCCCTAGTGGATGAGCACTAGTGGGTGTATCAGATCCTTTCCTATACATTGTTCAAGAGTCAAACCTGCATATAACCCTAATTGTTATGTAAAGGGTACAGGTCGGCCCCACCTTAATATGAGTAATAATAAATGTAAAAGATAATTAATCTGGCTAATATTAATTACAATAATAATAATTATAATATGACTTAGAAGAGGTCGGCCTTGTTGAGCCAATAAACACTTATGTTGATAGGACAAGTCTAATATAAGTAAAGGAAGATTCCCCATTGTGGAATCATATCTTTCATGTGAGTTTGGAAATTTCAGCAAGTACATTTACTTGGGAAAAGTGCGCACCTCTCTTGGGCGCTAGTCTTCTAGGGTTTGAGCACCCTCTTGTGTGCTAGGTCTTTCTTGGTGGTGAAGGTCTCTCTCTTGAAGAATATAGCAAAGGATTTGGTTGGGTTTTCTTCCCTTGTTGAGAAGGGTTTCCTAGGATACTTCTTATGTTCTTGTGCATGGTGTTTCTTCTTGTGATCTTGGTTGCTGCAACATTATTGTTTATGGTTAAGTGAAATGCTAAAATGGAATGAACTCCATGCTTAACCTAGCTTATGAAAAATCAACATGGTATAAGAGCATAGGTCTTGAAGATCCCATTGCACAAGCATTTTCCATCCCTTTCTCACTCATCTGCAGATACTGTACGACCCTCCTAGGGTTTCCAGAAATTTCGCACGACCTCCTCTTCTGAGAGATTTCACCACTCAAAACTTGGACGCTTGAGATAAAAAGGACATAGAAGGGTACGGCCTCCTTCAGCGCACCTCCAGCAAGTCTCAGATCAAATTTTTGGGCATTTCGAATTTTTGGCCCTAAGGGTTTCTAGGGTTTCGCCAAAATTCTACAGAAAATTCTGAATTGTATTTCTACAAACTTCTTGAAGAAGCTCCTCAGCTTACCAGGGCTATCATATTTATCAAGGCTTATCGTTGGCAGTCATAAGCTCAACAAAACCTAAAAGTGCTAGCCTAGCCTAGCCGTTAGGTTTTCTAACCTAGTTGACAAGGGTTTGTGAAGATGAGCAAAATCATGATGGGAAGCAAGCTCAGTACAAGACTCCAAAGCAATGAAGACATCAACATCTCAACACTCTAAAGTATGGTTACTATCAATGATAATACTTGGCTAATTGACAGTGGTGCCTCTAGGCACATGACTAGTATTAGAAATCATCTAACACACTTCGTTGAGAAAGAGACACATCTACATGTTGTTCTTGGAGATGATGCCAGATATAATGTGAGAGGAGTTGGAACTTCTACCTTCCAACTAGATTCAGATATGCATCTTAAACTAGAGGAAGTTCTATATGTACCCGGAATGAAGAGAAACCTTGTCTCTATTTCGGCCTTGGAAGACAAAGGTTACAAAATTACTTTCTCAGAAGGAAGATTTCTTGCATGGCACAAAGACTTTCATATAAGCTCTTCCAAAGTAATTGGTGTCAGAGAAAACAGCTTGTACAAGTTGACCATCAAACCAGTTCAAGCCTTATTACATGACACTATCAGCTTGAGTGAGTTATGGCATAGAAGACTTGCTCACATTCATTATAGAGCTCTTCCAGCTCTAGGGAAAATGGTAACAAGTCTACCAAAGATCCAAATCCAGCATAAAGGTGTTTGCAAAGGTTGTGCCCTTGGCAAAAATGTTAAAGGATCCTTTCCTAGCAGTGACAACAAATCCAAGGAAATCTTGGACCTGATACATTCAAATGTATGTGGGCCAATGATTGTTGCATTCTTAAATGGGTACTTATACTATGTACTCTTCATAGATGATCACTCCAGGAAAACTTGGATTTACTTTCTAAAGAACCAGGATGGAGTCCTTGCCAAGTTTCAAGAATTCAAAGCTCAGGTTGAAAACCTGACCGGAAGAAAAATCAAAGTATTGAGATCAGACAATGGAGGAGAATACACCTCAAAAGAATTTAACAGTTTTTGTATTGAAGCAGGAATCAAGAGGGAGTTCACAATTCTTTACAACCCTCAACAAAATGGGGTTGTTGAAAGGAAAAACATAACTATCATTAAGGCAACTAAAGCAATGATACATGATTAGAGTCTACCTATGATTCTATGGGCAGAAGCATGTATGACAGCAGTATATGTTCAAAATCGTAGTCCTCACCAGATCCTGAAGAACATTACTCCAGAAGAAGCATTCACCAAAGTGAAGCCTGAGATCGGACAGTTCAGAATATTTGGATGTCTAATGTACCTTCATGTACCCAAAGAAAAGAGATCCAAACTAGAACCTTCAGGAAGAATGGGTACATTTGTAGGATACAGTGAATCCTCAAAAGCATATCAAATCTACATTCCAGGTCAGAGACAAATTGAAGTAAGCAGAGATGTTACTTTTGAAGAAGAAGTAGCCTTCCAGGAATCCAGGGAAGCTCAGATGGAAATTGATAGTGAAACAATACCACCTCCTCCTCCTTCAACAGTTCAGAGGGAGACAGATATTATTCTAGATGAGCCAACAACTCCAGTTGACCCAGTTGCCCCAAGCAACATACCCAGAGACATCACAGTTGGACATAAAATACCTGCTTGGGCTCGACAAACTTTAGAAGAAGAAGAAGGGCATAAATCCCCACAAGGAGCAACCATAGAAAGCAAGAGACCTAAGAGATTCTCAAGCTACCTTTCAGCCATGACCCACATTGTTGATTCAGAGCCAACTTGTCATGGAGACGCTTCAGGTGAACAAGTATGGCAAGATGCCATGACTGAAGAATATCAATCTATACTAAAAAATGATGTATGGGATGTTGTTCCAAGACCAAAGGGAAAGTCCATAGTGACTTCCAAATGGATTTACAAAATCAAACATGTTGTTGATAGAAGCATTGAAAAATACAAAGCAAGAGGGGTTTCACAAATAGAGGGAGTCGACTATGACGAGACTTTTGCACCGGTAGCCAGATATACCTCCATCCGATCTATCATTGCACTAGCTGCTTCCATGGGTTGGAAGCTAAATCAGATGGATGTAAAGACAACTTTTCTCAATGGTGAAATTGAGGAAGAAGTTTATATTGAGCAGCCAGAAGGTTTCATTATACACAACGAAAAATCTCATGTATGCAGGTTGAAGAAAGCCATATATGGTCTAAAACAAGCACCACGTGCTTGGTACGAGAAAATGGATGAATTTCTTATGAGTTTGGGCTTCAACAAAAGTGCAACTGACCCAAACTTATATTATCACATTGATGGCAATGAGTGTTTGATTTTGGTCTTATATGTGGATGATCTTTTCATCACCGGTTCAGAGAGACTCATTGTTGAATGCAAACAAGCATTAACTGCCAAATTTGAAATGAAGGATTTGGGCCTAATGCATTATTTCTTGGGACTAGAAGTATGGCAAAGATCAGATGAGATTTTCCTAAGTCAAGGAAAATATACTATGGAGATACTGAAAAAGTTAAAAATGACAGATTGTAAATCCATGCCTACTCCAATGGTAATGGATTTAAAGAAGATGAGTGACATTGATTCAGGAGCGTAGATCCACATTTATATCAACAACTTATTGGATCTTTGATGTATCTGGTTAATACCAGACCATACATTTTCTATGCAGTGAATGTGCTTAGCCAATTTATGAGTCAACCAAAACATAGACATTGGATAGCTGCAAAACACGTATTGAGATACTTACAAGGTACAATTGGTTATGGCCTGAGATATGCAGCTAATGTGGACTTAAGCTTGGAAGGATATGTCAATGCAGATTGGGCAGGAAGTGCAGTAGACAGAAAAATCACCTCAGGTTGTTGCTTCACCTTAGGATCAGCCATGGTTTCATGGTGTAGCAGAAAACAAAGCTCTGTAGCTTTAAGTACAACAGAGGCAAAGTACATTGCACTAAGTATGGCAGTCCGTGAAGCAATATGGCTTCACAAACTCTTCACTGACTTGTTCAATCATGAGATGGATCTGATTATTATTCATTGTGACAACCAGAGCTGTGTAAAGCTCTCCGAGAATCCATTGTTTCATGACAAATCAAAACACATTGAAATCAAGTATCACTATATCAGAGACATGGTGCAGAGAGACAGTACACGTGCAGTATCTTTCTACTCATGAACAGATTGCAGATATCTTCACCAAACCACTTGCCAAGACAAAGTTCGAGTATTTCCATGAGAGACTTGGCCTAGTGGAAAATGCCTCCCTAGCTGAGAGGGAGTGTTGATGATTGCAGCCATGTGAGAGATTCTCCAGCTTACAAACTTGTGAGGTGTGGATCATTGCAATTATGTGAGTCTTTCTCTCAACTTACAAACCTGAGAGAAAGCCCCTAAGAAGGGTACATGGTTCCTGCCTGAGACAGAGCTAGGAACATAGAGATGACCTCCTCCATTCAGAGAGTTGAGAAGAACTTCAGATGATTATCCAGTGGGAAAGGCGATCTGTTGAGTTAGACGTGCATGTGGCTGAATACAAGGTGAACGTGTGAAATCCCAAAGTGTTGGGTGCATCGTCATGTGAACAGAAATGAAGATGATGTATTAGCCTCCTCTAAGCAGCAGAGTTGACGAGAAAACTCTAGATGATTCTCCTGTGCAAGGCAGTGGGAAAGAAGATCTGTAGAGTGGACGTGCATGTGGACGAGAACAGGTGAATGTGTGAAGATCTGGTTCTTCTGTGTAATGCAGTGAATCAGAGCTATGACATCCCTATGGATGTGCCCCTAGTGGATGAGCACTAGTGGGTGTATCAGATCATTTGTTATATATTGTTCAAGAGTCAAACCTGCATGTAACCCTAATTGTTATGTAAAGGGTACAGGTCGGCCCCACCTTAATATGAGTAATAATAAATGTAAAAGATAATTAATCTGGCTAATATTAATTATAATAATAATAATTATTATTATTATATGACTTAGAAGAGGTCGGCCCTGTTGAGCCAATAGACACTTTTGTTGATAGGACAAGTCTAATATAAGCAAAGGAAGATTCCCCATTGTGGAATCATATCTTTCATGTGAGTTTGGAAATTTCAGCAAGTACATTTACTTGGGAAAAGTGCGCACCTCTCTTGGGCGCTAGCCTTCTAGGGTTTGAGCACTCTCTTGTGTGCTAGGTCTTTCTTGGTGGTGAAGGTCTCTCTCTTGAAGAATATAGCAAAGGATTTGGTTGGGTTTTCTTCCCTTGTTGAGAAGGGTTTCCCAGGATACTTCTTATGTTCTTGTGTGTTTCTTCTTGTGATCTTGGTTGCTGCAACATTATTGTTTATGGTTAAGTGAAATGCTAAAATGGAATGAACTTCATGCTTAACCTAGCTTATGAAAAATCAACATGAGTCAACCTTAGAGCATCGTATTAGTCACAAAAGGAGATCCAATCATTAAGGAAATCCAATCAAGTTTGGAAGAACAAGTGCTCAAGACTTCCAGTGAGTTACTTAAGCCCATTTATGGTTTTATTCCTCCATCTAAAATAGTAAATTTGTATTTCAATAATAAAGAGGTTTGACCTTCCACTTTAGAAATGTGTGTGAAGGTTCCTAATGTCAAAACCAAATCCAAGGGGTTAGCTTATGGACAAGGTAACCCTTCACTAAATTTTTGGAAAGAGAAATTCAAATCTAGGGGGGTAGCTTTCATGTGTTTCTTCTCATGTTAGTGATTCAAATATGGAGGTGTCTAGTTCAAGGGATGGTTTGGAGGTTAGAAGTTCTTGCACATATATGTTGAGATCTAGAAACGGGAATAATGAGATGGTAGACAGGGGGCCTACAAGGGTATTAGGGTTAGGTCTAGAGCCTATTAAGGTCCCATCCTCATTCACAGTGGGT
This sequence comes from Picea sitchensis, assembly GCA_010110895.2. Classification (NCBI taxonomy): domain Eukaryota; kingdom Viridiplantae; phylum Streptophyta; class Pinopsida; order Pinales; family Pinaceae; genus Picea; species Picea sitchensis. Next base: position 42,220 of record SNQJ01S0073100.1, on the reverse strand, counting down.
AGGAAATCACTTTTGCAACATGCTTAGAAGAAAGCATTGAAGGAATGCAACAAGGTTACAAACAAAAATCTATCAAAGGGATCCTTAAAGTGGGACAAAACCCCTATAAAGTGACCAAATAAATATTTCCTCTTTACGCATACAAGGTCTTCATAGTCCCTCTAAAAGACTAGCCTTAGTAAGGTTGGTGGAGTTACACAATCTAATTGTTTTACTTCTTCATGAAACAATGGGGGAGAGTCATAAGGTCATTGGGAATCTTAGTTAGGACTTTATGGCCCTAAATGCTATAGGAAATTCTAGGGGTTTATTCATTGGTTGGATGAAATCTATCTCTTATCTGAATTCTTCTTTTATTGTTTAAGGTTCTAGATAGATTTTATATTTAAAGCCTTGAATTGGAGGATTTCAATGATCCACTATTATGGTCCTTATGATAACATGCATTTTTGGTAGAATTTTTGTTCATAGATATGTTAAGAAAGAAAAGGTCATCATTGGTGGGGATTTAATTTTACTATGAGTAAAGTTGAGGTCTAGCATGAATCTACGAGACTAGACAAATTCGTAGATTTCTTCAAACACAAGATTGAGAACACTGGTTTAATTGATATCGAACCCATAAATTCATTGCATACTTGGAGGAATAATAGGATTGGGGAAGCTAGGATCTCTAAGAGGCTTGACAATTTTTTATTTCAAAGTCCCTCTTTAATTAAATTGACAAAACTAGATCCTAGATAGAATTTGGTGGAGGCTCGAACCACTCTCCTATTTTCATTCAAAGGGAGAAAAAAAATGGTAAGCTCGCAAGCCCTTTTAGGTGTTGAAATAATGTAACTGCAAAGTGTATTCTTATTATTATTTGATATATTATTCATTGGATCAATCCCCATTGTGGATTGATCATGTCGGCTATTGTAAAAGGACCAAATCCCCTTTTGCGGATTGGTCATAATATAATTGTGATAGGCAAAAGAAGAAGTCAACCCCATAATATATCAAAGAGGCCCCGGAATATAATAAAGGTGGTTATAACCACCCAGGAGAAGAAGTCGGCCCTGTCAGTGAAAGGACACTCCCACACGTGCCAGTGTTGTATAAATAAGGAGGCTAGCGCCTCACTTAGACACACACTCACTTGTTCATTGAGAGACAAGTTTCAGAGCTACAGTTGGAGAAGAGAGAGAGAGAGAGGCGCATCTTTGCGAGAGGACATTTTGTACTTGTTTGAGTTATCTCTTGGCATTGTATTGGCTATCTATATTAAGGAAGTTTTGTTGGGTTTTCTGCCCCATGAGGGTTTCCCAAGATAAATGATGTGTCTCTTGTGATTGTGTATTTCTCAGTGATTCTATCCTATGTTATTGTTATCTATTGAAATGCAAAGAACTATAATAATGGCTTAAACATTAACATGGTATCAGAGCCAAGCTGAAGAGAGCATCTTTCACAACAGAAAAGTGAAAAACGTCACCATTGTCGTACATGCAAATTAGGGCTTTTTGTTGGTGAAGTATTTCAGCCCTAAAACCATCTAGAAAAGTGTGCCCTCCCTCAAGGATCATTTTGGCACCTTCAGCGCACCTTTTCAGTGGCTAGATCTCCCGAAAAGTGAAACCCTAGTTTCACAAAGTACCAGAAAACCAGAGTACCAGAAGTACCAGATGCACCAGTCCAAAAATCCGCAGATCAAGTTTGAGGGGATAAAAGTTGGATTTTCAGAAATCTGACTGCACCAGCTTACTCGCCTCGGCTCAACGCATCTATCCCCTGGATCAGAATTTCAAATTTTGAAGTTTGAAAAATTAGGGTTTCCTCATAAACCCTAAGTTGCAGTTGCAGTCTCAGAACCAGTTGCAGTTGCAGCCGTAGCACCAATTGCAAACACCCTTGAAGTTTTTAAGAGTTGGTAATGATTACCGCTACTGCCAGATGGTGCCACTACCTACGAATGTTATCAGAGGTATGTACTCACATATGTTTAAATGGTTAAACTTTAAAGAGTATTTGCAGGAGAAGGGATCTCTTGCCATAGATCCAAAAGGATCTCAGGATCCAACACATTCAGAGGAATGATGCAACCTAGGTGTGATTATTCTGATATGCATCCATTTGTTATATTGATCAATGTTGCATGTTGTAGCTATGACCTTCATTCTAACCTTTCCTGAGTCAAGGTATTAGATGGATTAAAAGTTGAGATCATAGAACTTATCCTCTAACCCAACCTTATGTCAAGATAGCATATTGTCTTAGTACAGAAGACCGGTTGAAGAAAGCACTCGTCATCTTGAGTGAAGGAGACTCGGAAGAAAAGCAAGCACGCATTCCTAAGGACAAGGCTCCAGGTTTGATTAATCAAGTTAATAAGATTCAAAGGTACACATGACAAGTTGATGACTATAGTTGAGATAACAATCTTTGTAAAAGTATCAAACTTGATAGCATGTGAGCATATAGAGGTAAATGCCTAACGTAATCATTTATCTGATACAACTAACACCTCCTCTAGGAAGAATCTCGTGTGTTAGTTCCAGGTTTCCATGGAGGAATGTTTGATCACAACACTATGAGAGTGTTGACCTCATTTTCGTATTGTATTCCTTACCTTTAATCTTTACTTCAGACAAGTTACAAGTGATAGCTCTAAAAGAGCCACTGTGATGATTGTTCGTGCTATTACTTTATATTATCAAAAGGATATTATTCTTGCTTGTTGTTTTGTTGACCTTGCTTCAGGTCACAGGTAATAATCCTGAGGAAGCTATAGTGAAGGTTGCAGAAAGCAACGTGCTAAAGGAGAGACCATAAATGAAGCAATCATCATTGGAAAAGAAGAAGGTGGCTTGTATAAGTTAAAGGGTCACTCAGAAGCTACCATGACCCACGCCATTGAGAATCCATGTGAACTTTGGCATAGAAGATTAGCTCACATTAACTACAAGGCGCTACCATACATATGCAAAGCAGTCACAGGTTTACCAGAACTGAAGGTTGACCATGAAGGCGTATGCAATGGATGTGCACAAGGGAAGAACGTCAAGAACCCTTTTCCAAAGAGAGATTGCAAAGCAGAAGGAGTCCTAGAACTCATTCATTCAAATGTGTGTGGCCCAATGCCATCGTCCTCCATTAGTGGGTATGTATATTATGTATCATTTATTGATGATTATTCTTGTAAGACCCGATTGTATCTCTTGAAATCTAAAGATGAAGTGTTCAGCAAATTCAAGGAATTCAAAGCCTTGATAGAGAATCTTTCTGAAAGAAATATCAAGATACTCAGGTCAGATAATGGAGGAGAATACACCTCAAAAGAGTTCGTGAACTTCTGTAAAGATGTTGGGATCAAGAGGGAACTCACTACTCCATATAATCCTCAACAAAACGGTGTGGCTGAAAGAAATAACAGAACGATAATGGAAGTCGTGAAGACCATGATCCACGATCAAGATCTTCCTATGTGCTTATGGGCAGAAGCAGCAATGACAGTCGTACATGTGCAAAACCGATTGTCCCATAGTGCACTTGGGTTCAAGACCCCGGAAGAGATGTTCACCGGAAAGAAGCCAGAGGTAAGCCATCTCAAAATATTTGGCTGCTCAGTATTTATACATATACCGAAAGAGAAAAGAAACAAGTTGGAACCCTCAGGAAAGAAGGGAATATTTGTGGGATACTGTGAGGTCTCGAAGGCCTTCAAGATCTATATACCAGGTCACCGCCACATTGAGATCAGCAGGGATGTGACCTTTGATGAAGATGCAGCGCTCAAGAAATCGAGAAAATGCCAGCTTGAAGAGGTATATGAAGAGGTACCCGTAATCCCCAGAGTTGCAGAATCGGTGAGGGAGGTTCCCAGAGCTATTGAACCAGTGAGGGAAGTCGTAACTTCCCCTGATGAGGAAATTCTAGAAGATCATGACATAGCAGAGTTTCAAGAACCTCCTCAGATGACGATCCTCCATAAAAGAAAGCCAGCTTGGGCTAGAAAGCTTATTCAAGATGGAGAGAAGTATGGTGTTCCCGAATGAACCACGAGACATGTGAAGAGACCTAAGCCATTCTCCAGTTATATGGCTTTGATGTGTGACCTCCTAGAAAAGGAGCCTACCTGGTTTGAAGAAGCCATTCAAAAGAAAGAATGGGCAGATGCCATGACAAAAGAATACCAATCCATAATAAAGAACGATGTATGGGAAATAGTTCCCAAACCAAATAGCAAGGATGTGGTATCGTCCAGATGGCTCTTCAAAATAAAACATGTTGCAAATGGAAGTATTGAGAAGTATAAAGCAAGATTTGTAACTCGTGGATTTTCTCAAAAAGAAGGCATTGACTATGAAGAAACATTCGCTCATGTAGCCAGATACACTTCGATCAGAACCATCATAGCCCTTGCAGCTAAAATGAAGTGAAAGTTACACCAAATGGACGTAAAGACAGCTTTCCTAAATGGTGTTATCGAAGAGGAAGTGTATATAGAGCAACCTCAAAGATTTGAAGTTGAAGACGGGAAGTCTCATGTCTGCAAGTTGAAGAAAGCCTTGTACGGATTGAAGCAAGCTCCTAGAGCTTGGTATGGCCGGATAGACAACTTTCTAACAAGCTTGGGCTTTACCAAGAGTAAAGCAGATTCTAACCTCTACTTCAAGGTTATGAACGATGAGCCAGTAATATTGGCTTTACCAAGAGTAAAGCAGATTCAAACTCTAATCAAGGTTATGAAATCCATGACAAGAACAATTATTACTATATGTGGATGACTTATTCTTAACTCCGGAGAAAAGCTCATCACCGAATGTGTAAGAAGAACTCTGTTTCAGACTTGAGATGAAAGACCTTGGTCTAATGCACTATTTCTTAGGGTCCCGAGGTGCTTAAGGCAGTCCGTAGAGGATCTTCCCTAACCAAGAAGTATGCACAAAATCTGAAGAGATTCGACATGTTAGAGTGCAAAGCCCACGAATACACCCATGGAAACGGTTTGTTGTTATCGATATCATCAAAATTGATTGATGCCATTAATCGCATAGACAGACATTGATCGTTGATGTAAATTCCTAATGAACAACCAAACCAAATATTTGTTTTATCGTGAACACATTGAGTCGGGCCGGTAGAACCCGCATACGTTCAATCTTGTGGTCGCAAAAACATGTGATGAGGTACCTTAAAGTACATTAGATTGTGGTCTCAATTATGATGGAGATCATGATTTCACATTGAGTAGGTAAACTGATTTAGATTAAGGTGAAGTTTTTTTTGACAGGAAAAGCACTTCAAGTTGTTGTTTCAATTTGGGATCGCCTAGTATGATCCCGGCGTAGTAGGAAGTAATCCAAAGATTGCTCAAAGACAAATGTGCCGTAATACATTGTCGTGATAAGCTCTCACAGCCAGAATATATGGCTCGAAAGTTGGTTTAACTCCTGCCCATTTGATCCTAGAGATGGAAGCAAACCACGCATCCCATGTGATGCAAACTCGTGAGTCGGTGATAAAGATGACAGAGAATCCTCGTATTCCATGACAAGTCAGAGCACATAGAGATCCGACATCATTACATCCGCGACATGGTGCGAGGGAGCTCAGCCCAAATAGTACATTAGCACGGATGAATGTGTTGTTGATGTGCTTGACCAAGCCTCTATCTCGTGCGGTAAAATGGAGAACTTCTGCCAAGTTTAGTATAGTTCGAAAGGACCTTCCCCTAAAGCGAGAAGATTAGGAGAGACATCTCTGCTTCCAACCTACTGCTATGACGTAGAAAGCAAGAAGATGGATGAGGACTAGGCACGGTTTCTAGCTTGACAGCCAGGACGAAAGCCAGCCTTAGTATCTTGCTTCCAACCTCATACAGAATGAAAGCAAGACGATGTGATGAGACTAGTAGTATGCTTCCATGATAAACAGGACGAAATCTAGTCTAGTATCTTACTCCAACCCGATGGTTGTGACGTAGCAAGACGATGTGATGAGACTGCATCGCGGTTCGCTTGACAAATGCGGACATGTGCCGCCTAGTATCTTGCTTCCAACCCCAACCTGATGGTTGTGACGTAAAGCAAGACGATGTGATGAGACTAGTACTGTGCTTCTGGCTTGACAGCTGTGACGTAAAGCCAGTCTAGTATCTTGCTTCCAACCTAATGGTTGTGACGTAAAGCACGACGATGAGATGAGACTAGTATTGTGCTTCTATCTTGAGAAGCTGTGACGTAAAGCCAGTCCAGTATCTTTCTTCCAGCGTGATTGTTGTGACGTAAAGCAAGACGATGAGATGAGACTAGTATTGTGCTTCCAGCTTGAGAAGTTGTGACGTAAAACCAGTCTAGTATCTTGCTTCCAGCTTGATCGATGTGATGTAAAGCAAGACGATGAGATGAGACTAGTACTGTGCTTCCAGCTTGAGAAGTTGTGACGTAAAGCCAGTCTAGTATCTTGCTTCCAGCTTGATTGCTGTGACGTAAAGCAAGACGATGAGATGAGACTAGTACTGTGCTTCCAGCTTGAGAAGTTGTGACGTAAAGCTAGTCTAGTATCTTGCTTCCAGCTTGAGTGTTGTGACGTAAAGCAAGACGTTGAGATGAGACTAGTACTGTGCTTCCAGCTTGAGAAGTTGTGGCATAAAGCCAGTCTAGTATCTTGCTTCCAGCTTGATTGTTGTGACGTAAAGCAAGACGAGTACTGAGCTTCCAGCTTAACAGTTGTGACGTAAAGTCAGTCTTGTATTATGATGAGCCAGCCTCGTGCTGTGATGATGATGATGTATTAGTTTTATACTAATTCATATTGATGCAGATGATGATTGCATTCCCTTGAGAATGACGATGTCGTCGATGAAGAAAACTTCCAATGATTTATAGATACACCAGTCAGTGTTCCAAGATGATATTGATGATGTTGTCCTCCTGATGTTGTTGACGATAAAGGTCTCTCTCTCGTCTGATGTTGTTGTAGAATACCCTTCTTGTTAAGGGGGAGTGTTGAAATAATGTAACTGCAAAGTGTATTCTTATTATTATTTGATATATTATTCATTGGATCAATCCCCATTGTGGATTGATCATGTCGGCTATTGTAAAAGGACCAAATCCTCTTTTGCGGATTGGTCATAATATAATTGTAATAGGCAAAAGAAGAAGTCGACCCATAATATATCAAAGAGGCCCCGGAATATAATAAAGGTGGTTATAACCACCCAGGAGAAGAAGTCAGCCCTGCCAGTGAAAGGACACTCCCACATGTGCCAGTCTTGTATAAATAAGGAGGCTAGCGCCTCACTTAGACACACACTCACTTGTTCATTGAGAGACAAGTTTCGAAGATGCAGTTGGAGAAGAGAGAGAGAGAGAGAGGCGCATCTTTGGGAGAGAACATTTTGTACGTGTTTGAGTTATCTCTTGGCATTGTATTGGCTATCTATATTAAGGAAGTTTTGCTGGGTTTTCTGCCCCATGAGGGTTTCCCAGGATAAATGATGTGTCTCTTGTGATTGTGTATTTCTCAGTGATTATATCTTATGCTATTGTTATCTATTGAAATGCAAAGAACTATAATAATGGTTTAAACATTAACATTAGGTTCAATCCAATTTGGTTAGAAGAGGAGGATTTTCAAGAATTGGTCAAGAAAGAGTGGGTAGGTTATGATAGAAATTCCAAGGAAATCGCTAGCTTTCAATTTGTAGTTTCCTCAAAGAAGCTAAAAGGAGTTGTGGTTTCTTGGGCCTTTATCAAAAGAGAGAGTATGGACAAGGATCTAAAATTTGTTGAGAAAGAAATTAACATAGATTTTTTAGAAGAATGAGGAACGAACCTTCAAGGAGGAGGTGAAAACAAGATTAAAAGTGTTGGAAATAAAGAAGAATGAGATGTTGAAATGGAGAGATGTTGAATGGAGAATGAAAAGTAGCATTGTGTAGATTTAAAAAATTGATGAAAATACAAAATCCTTCCATAATTTGCTGACTATAAGAAGAGGGTCAATACTCTTTAGGAAATGAAAAATGGAGAAGGTAACACAGGAGGAATTTCTTTGAGATGGCAGATTTAGGGGGAAACCACTATCTTTCAATTTGTAGTTGTCTTAAATAAGTTAAAAGGAGTTGTGGTTTATGTTGAGCACACACTTATACTGAGAGGGGGGGGCAGGGGTGAATCAGTATAAGACAATATTTTATTTATTTAAACATGCATTGACCACAAGAAAGAAATCGTACATAAAAATAACCATTGTACATAGAATTTACATGGAAACCCTTTTAGGAGAAAACCACAAAAAAAATTCTTTATAATTTTGTAGGCACCAACCTACTATTACAAAAATTTGCAAGCACCAACCTACTAGAGACACCAATCCCCGCTGGTACAAATCCTAGTAAGCACCGACCTAGTCTTACAGATATTTGTAGACACCAACCTATTGAAGACACCAATCCCTACCGCTAAGCACCAACTTAGCAAGAGACACCAATCTATTTGTTTGAGTGGCACCAACCCTCAATTACAATAAAACTTCTTCAAAAGATGATGAACATTCGCATTGTCTTCACCACGTCTGCTCGTTACTTATGCCTTCACCGGATTTGTTCGCTACTTCTTCCTTCACCAGATTTGTTCGTTATTTCTGTCTTCACCAGATCTGTTCGTTATTTTTGCCTCCACAAGGTTTGTTCGCTATACTTGTTTTTACCAGGTTTGCTTGCTATTTATGCCTTCACCAAATATGTTCGCTACTTTTTCCTTCACCAGATCTGTTCATTATTTATGCCTTCACCAGATCTGTTTGCTATATTGTCACACACACACACACACACACACATATTTCATGTGGTTCACGGCACCAAATATCGATAATCGCTACGTCCACAGAAAACCTCCCCGAGATCCGCGAGAGAACATGGGGTGGCCAAGTATTTTCAAAATATTGGGGGCTCGACAACAAGAGCATCTTATAGACCCATTTAAGGGCCATGTCACTTCCCAGGATTTGAACCTGGGTGGGGAGGGTAACAATCATTCCTCCCAACCACCCAAGCTACATCCAATATATATATATATATATATATATATATATATATATTCTTTGTCACATTATTCGTCACTCTCTCCTTTTGGAATGATATTCAATCTTTACTCGTATCATATTCCCCTCTTCAAATATTACATTTTCGCTCATCTCACACTCTCCTCTTCAAATATTACATTTATTTATATACATCATCATGGACCCATTTTGAAGAGATGTGTTGATTCATTAATTAAATAATTAATTATTTTTATTTCACCTTTGTAAATGCCATGAGAAAATACCATGGGTGATCCGTAAACGGTGGGCCTATGACCTCTTCGTTTCATTAATGTGGATTATTTATGGAATTTACATTTTGTTCTTTGTTTTTTGTGTTGTTTACTACATGGTTTGCATTGCTTGTGGTTGTTAAACCAATACCAACTAAGTTGTCCAAGACCAACAATGAAGAAAATGTTGAGTGGACGGATTTAATCATCCAACAATGGAAAAAAATGTCGAGGGAGCGTATTAAGTCAAATAGCAGTGAAGAAAACGTTTTTTATATGAATTTAGCAACTCAACAATGGAGAAAAACACCAAGGGCGATTTTAAGCACTCATCATGAGAATAAAAAAACGATTGGGGGCGAATTTAGACATCCGAGATCAGAGAAAAACGACCTGGGGCAAGTTTAGACACCCGGCATTAGAGAAAAACGATTGGGGGCGAGTTTAGACACTCAGCATAAGAGAAAAACGACCTAGGAGCAAAGGGAAGACGCCCAGCAAAAGAAAAACGACCCAACAATGATTAACTCCAACCAACTTCTCAGTGGGAACACCCAGAGGTGTATAAATTTATCCAAGTAGAAGGAAATTTGCCCAACAATAAAATTAAATGCCCAGAAGAGGGAATACAATTTGTGGGTGAGTGGAACCTCAGTCAACAAGAAAAAACGCAGCTCAGAAAGGATTGAGCTAATGAAGCTTGCATCTATTAACCAAAACAGAAATTTCAAGCAATAAAACTCAAACTAGAACCACAATATACTTCACAAAGCAGATTGCACCCACACAATGTAAACAACAGAGATTTATTTTGCTCAAGAAATTCATTACAATGGGTGAGCTATGCATGCCCCAAAAACTCATGCATTGTTACTCACGAAAAGAAATACAGATTGTCATGGCTCAGAGATGCCTTTGCTCATTGTGGATAGGCTCCTTGACTCATTCGTCCACCGATCTTCAAGTAGGCTACACTCTTCGAGCTTTCATCTATGCAAACTTCCCAAGTTTTCCTTTTCACCTTCAGTTTATGTCCTTCACTACAACTATCATTTTTAATGGGATGCCTTTGAAATGCCAACCACCACAATGGTTCGTTTCCGCTTCCAATTTTTGCCAAAAAGACAAATGGGAAAAAAAATAATTACAAGTTTATTACAATGTTTACAAAATGTTTTGGGTGAGGATCCAATTCGAATCAATGGGCCTCCAAAAACATGGGCTTGAAACCACCAATAGTAAACCAATTGTAAAATATTTATGTTTTTTTACATGCACTTTTACTTCCAAAACCACGAGCTTGTAAAATATTTCTTTGACTTCTTTACGTGCATTTTTAAATATACTAGTAAAATTCACTTATTTTTTCACGTGCACCCCTTTTTTATTATACTTATAAACACACACAGACACGCACATATATATATTGAGATGTTCCCCCTTGCTTGCAAATGTCCTAGCATAACATCAATGACAACATGTTCAACAATTTCTTGGGCCTTTATCAAAAGAGAGAGTATGGACAAGGATTTGAAATCTGTTGAGATAGAAATTAACATAGATTTTTTAGCAGAATGAGGAACAAATATTAAGGGAGGAGGAGAAAACAAGATTAAAAGTGTTGGAAATAAAGAAGAATGGGATGCTGGAATGGAAAGATGTTGAATGGAGAATGAAAAGTAGCGTTGTGTGGATTGAAATAAGTGATGAAAATACAAAATCCTTCATAATTTGCTAACCATAAGAAGAGGGTCAATAATATTTAGGAAATAAATGGAGAAGGTAACACAGGAGGAATTTCTATGAGATAGCAGATTTAGGGGAAAATTGTTAGCTTTCAATTTGTAGTTGCCTTAAAGAAGTTAAGAGGAGTTTTGGTTTCTTGGGCCTTTATCAAAAGAGAATGGATCTGAAATCTGTTGAGAAAGAAATTAACATAGATTTTTTTAGAAGAATGAATAATGAATCTTCAAGGAGGAGGAGAAAACAAGATTAAAAGTGTTGGAAATAAAGAAGAATGGGATGTTGGAATGGAGAGATGTTGAATGGAGAATGAAAAGTAGCGTTGAGTGGATAGAAAAAAGTGATGAAAATACAAAATCCTTCCATAATTTGCTAACCATAAGAAGAGGGTTAATACTCTTTAGGAAATGAAAAATGAAGAAGGTAACACGGTGAAGAATTTCTTTGAGATAGCAGATTTACAGGTCAAGTTCTTTCAGTAAATTTATAAAGAACCTAACAAAGAAAATATAGTGAAAATCCTGAAGTTAACTTCATTGTTTCCAAGTTTTGTGACACAGGAGGATAACCAAATGATACTGGAGAAATTCTGAAAGGAATAATTGAAATTAGTGTTGGCATCTTTTAGGAAAGATAAAAACCTGAGATCGGATGGTTGGCCTGTGGAGTTTTTGATTGGTTTTTGTGATCTGGTTGAGGAGGTTTGCTCAAAGTCATTGAAGAAGTCACCGGTGGCAAGGTCTTAGGATCCTTCAACCCCACCTTCCTAGCCTTGATTCCAAAACAAGGGAACCCTTAAATTTGATGAGTTAACACCTATCTCATTATGTAATTGTGTTTACAAAATCACTGTTAAAATTATCATTGTAAAAGTCTAGAAGATTTTCTCATAAGTTATTTCACAAAAGTAGTTTGGGTTCTTCGTTGGTAATAAATATTTTAGGCAATAGGTGTCACACAAAAGCACCTCCATTCAATAAGAAATCTAAGAACCACCTTGCTATAGTCTTGAAATTGGACCCCTTTGCAAAGCATATGATAGACCCAATTGATACTATCTTGGATTGATGCTTTTGCATGTGGGATTCAAACTTTCAGTAGTAAAATGGATAATGAGATGCATCTCTTCTGTGTATTTTGTTCAAATTCTAATTTTTTAGGAATTCCAAAGCCCCGAGACAAGGATGCCCCTTGTCTCCCTTACTTCTTTCATTGGTTGTTGATGTTAGATTTCGTAGTGCACCCAGACTTGGTGCACATGCACCTTAGTCTGGTTTATGTTCTCAAAAGAATACACAAATTAACACAATTTGAATTGTAAACATAAACACACTGAGATGCCTAACACCTTAGCACAGCAGAAGATAAAAGTAGCAATTAGATCATGCACGGGTACACAAGAATTTAATGCCCAAATCTCATGTTCTTAAACCATAACCAATGGGCTCCCATACCAAGGACAATGGCCCGATTTTACATAAAGTAAAATACCAAAAATCACTTACAAGACACTACTGAAACCCTCCTTAGTTTTCATGTCAATGTTGTTGTCTTGAGGCTGAGGGTTAGGGCATTCCTTGCCCCCTCAAACCCTCCACTGCCTCTGCAACTCCTTGCTCAAGATTGGATGAGTCCTTCCAACCCTTCTTTGTTGTCCAAAATCTGTCCTCAAACGTTGTCCAAATTATGGTGTACATGTCCTCAAGGTCAGTTGTTGTCCTGACTGTTACAGCCCTAATGGAAGCCCCCAGCACTGTTGCTAAGGTGGTTGTAACAACCCCCAATAGTGCCCAAAAGTGCCCAGAACTATTCCAACACTTGTTACAACCTTTTCTCCTTGCCCAACACACTTGTAGTTGACCTTTGAGCCTCTAGAACACCCCCTAGCACCTTGTTGTCCACCTATAGTAGCCTCCTTCCTTTGTTGCCATCCTCCCACAGTTTTGTAGCTACCTACCCTAGGCCTGCGTCAACCCTAAACACCTTCAACAGGCAAGTCGCACCCCTATACCAACCTGCAGCTGCCTCCTACAGCCTCCTCAAGCTGTGGCTAACCTCTCCTTGTTGTAACAACCCTCCTGCAAGTTGCGGCTAAGCTTTTCCTAGCAGGTCGAGCCTCTCATAGGCCTCAGCCTGCTCTCCCAAGCTACCCAGACCACTCCCACAGAGCTATAGCAGCTCACCTTTGTTGGTTGAGTCTCCTGTTGCCCTACTCGAGGCTCGACATGCTCTCCCAAGCTACCCAGACCACTCCCACAGACCTATAGCAGCTCACCTTTGTTGGTTGAGTCTCGTGTTGCCCTACTTGGCCCTCCTTACCTGCCCAAGACAAAAGAGAACAACAGAACTGAGGTCAAACAGCCTCTCTCCATGGTTGGCTGAGGTCACCAAGACCTCTCTCCCAAGTTGGTTGAGGTCACCACACTTATCACTCCACACAAGAATGTCACAATGACATTATCCTTATTTATACAAGTCTAGGGGTTGACTTAAGAAGCCCCTCCACAAAGTCAACATCAAATTAGGCACACATGTGAGTGTGAAACCCCAACACAAGCCCACAAATCCCTTCTTCAAATTCATGAAGCCTCAGCTTCATTTCAAGGGTGTTTTCACTGATACGAAGGTGTAATCTGGTGCCAACCAAGATTCCCACATGCTTCACACTGTGGTCATGTGAGAATACATGCCTAAAGCTACAAGACATCAACAGTTGAAGGTTTGAGTAGGGCTTATTTAAAGGGTCAAAGTTGGTGGGTCTTTGTCTTTTAACTCATTTATTATTCATTGATGATGTTTTTTTGCTCATAAGGGAAGCAAGAAAGTTGTAGGAAATATTGGATACATGCAACGTTACCACTGGTATGAAGCCTAATGTGTGAAAATTTACTAGTTTTAATGGGCTAGAGCAAGAGACATAAAGAAGGTTGATAAGGATTTTCCCCTTTAAACCTTTGGATTTCTAGGAAGGTTTTAAGTATTTGGTATTTCCACTGAAGCCAAATGGATATAAGAAGAGACACTAGGGCTAGTTGCTAGAGAAAATTGAGGACGTGATAAATAACTAGTGCAATAGGTGGTTGTCTATCAATGGGAAGCTAACTTTAGTGAAAGTGTGTTCTTGAAGCAATTCATGTGTTTTGGCACTCATTGGCCCATATACCAAAAGGTATCTCAAAAAAAATTAGGATGTTGTGCTTTAGATTTCTATGGTCGAGACAAAAGGAGAATGAGGAAATCCCATTAGTTAAGTCACATTATATAGCAAAGCTAAAAGAGGATGGTTGTCGGGGGCTAAAGAATATCTATCTTTTTGGCACTTCATTTGCAGCTAAAAGCTTATGGAGGGTTTCACTAAAGAAGGTTTGTGGAGGAAGATTATAGATCAAAGGTAGATGAGAACAAGGATTTTCAAGGAATGGATTACAAACCCAAGGAAAAATACAAAAAAAATATCTCAAATCAAAGAAAGACATTTTCTAGCCTTTCAAGTGATTGGTCACTTTTTGGCATGGAAAGTGGGTAATGGCAAGCAAGGTTAGAATTGGTCATGATTCCATCTTAGATTTTGGAGAAAGAATAGGTTTTCTAGATGATATGATTGTCTCTTTGCAGGATAGAAGTTTTTATACTTTCAATCAAGTGGGGGACCCTGACTCCATAGATCCATGGTCTCAAGGATGGAAGCATGCAAAAGAGATCAGACAGATCTATGCAAGGCATACACAAAAATTTCAAAGGTGGGTCATATTAGGTTAATTGATGAAAATGACTGCCTTGCTTGGGCATATAACAAGATTGGAAGTGATTTTTTTGCTCAATTTAGATACAAAGCTATGTTTGTATCTGATCCTCAAGGACCTGTTTGGTGGTGGACGCAGATTTGAAAATTGCAAGCTCCAAAAGAGACTCGAATATATTTGTGATTAGCACTAAGGAACAAGGCATTGACTTGAGAAGTAATGCACAGGGAGAGTAGATAGGGTCCTAGGATTTGCTTGTAGTGCAAGTTGAAGGAAGAAAACATTTCACTTTTTAATCAAATGCCCTTATGCCCATCATGTTTGGAAAAAAGTAAGACAAAACACTGGTACTCCAAATGTATGGAATGTTGATTCAATAGAGGATTGTTTAAGACAATTGTAAGAGCTCAGGGCTTTGCATTGTCTTATCTGTTGGGAATCTGGTTGGTTGGAAACTCTTCAATTTTTGAAGATAAATATATTCCCATGTTTAAAGTAATGTCCCCAGTGAGAGCAACGATTCTAAATGTCAAAGTGTCCATCAATCAAAGGGTTCATCGCCAAGTAGGAGAATTGTCAATGGATAAGTCACATCCTTGGGGCTTCTTCCACAGGGCCAGGCATAGTCATCTTGAGTTTAGTAGCATGGGATGGGTTTTGTTTCTCTCGGATTCAAAGCAGGGCCTGGGTCCAACAATTCTGCTGGGTTACAAGCTTTGAGGTTTCTTTCAAAGTGTCCACTGGATAGGAATGTTCAACACATTCAGATTTGTGGTGACTCTTCCCTTGTCATTAATTTGATGAATGGTTCTGCTGAACTTCATAATGTTCAGCTCAGGCCAGTTGGAGATTCATTGCTGGAGGTGGTTGTCTCATTTGATTCAGGGAATTGGAGCAGGAAGCACATGAAGTGTCTAAAGAAGGGCAGAAGCTGTCAGAGGGCACTATGGTTATGGAAGAAGATAGAGATGGAGCTACTATCTCTACTCTGTCTTCAAACTGAAGCTTATTTATTTCTCTTTGTTGTTGCTATATTAAGATAGAGATGAAGCTACTATCTCTACTGTCTTCAAACTAAAGCTTAATTTATTTCTCTTTGTTGTTGCTATCTTAGTTTTGTTGCGGTCTTTTGATATTAGGGTGTTGATTTAATGGATAGAGTTGTGGACAGTTCTTTTTAGCATTTATTTTAACTCATTACGGGAAGTATTTAGTGTTTTTTTTTGTCGTAGGGCTCTGTAATGGGTTGTAACAGGATCTGTATGCTGATATCTAACTGTTGATAGAATAACTGGGGGTCTTCTTTTTTTTGTCGACTGAAGGGTTCTGGTTTTTCAAGAACCTGATTGTGGAGCTTTCAATAGTGCTATGGTAGCTAAAGAGTGTAATTTCCACCATTTTTACTTGAATAGAAATTGTGATTTTTTTCTTGGAGAAAAAGCAATGTAGAGTACAGATTTCTTATCCATTACTTATGTTGCCCATGATACTCGTGTTTTATGCATTACTCTTACAAAAGTCGTTACATTTTTGGTCTAAAATTTTTCTTGCAGTAATAAATTTATTAGTAATATCCTCTAAATAGCATCCTGCTCTTAGTTTTTTTTCGAGGTTACATTGTCCGGGAAAACCCCCAAGTACTTCCCCTCATTTTGAGGATGGTATCCAGAGTAAAACCTAGAATCTTTAGGGCACAAGACCAGTAAACAACAGGGCTCGAGGCCATTACAACAATATACTCGTTAAGAGCTCAACATGTCACTTGCAGAAATTAAACCTGGATGGGGAGGATAACAATTCCTCTCAACCACCCAAGCTAAACCCAATTAACAGCATCTTGCTCTTAGTTATTTTCAGAATCTAGTGTAATTAAGAATGTGAAATTATCATAGATTTTCAAATTGAATAATTTAGAACCTCAAGATAGAATAATACAGCCAAACAGTTTCAATATATTAAATACTAAAGGTAAACATACAATAAATGATAAATCAATTTGCAGTTAATATACACTGGTTAATTCTTCTACATCATTATAAATATGTATATGCTGTATAATACTATTCCACAAAAAGATAGAAGATTGGTCCTTTTCTTCATCATCTGGATCATAACTCTCAAGGCAAACACATTTGCAACGGGGATTATTTTTCAACTTGTATTCACTATCATCTATCAAGAGTGTGTTCTTCGGTCCATATTGTGGGTAAGTTTCCCAAACCTTACTGAGGTCCTTCAAAAGGGCTGGCTTAGTCTGTCCTTGTAAATTAGTAACATGACCTTCCATTGAACACCAACTTTGATCCCATATAAAAAGCAATTTATCCATCCTATTTTGCCCAATAGACTTTCTGAGAATAGGCTTGATGTTATTCATTTGAAAACACGACCATATACCAATTTCAAATGACTCTAGGCATTTATCTATAAAAGTTGATAGTCCGGGCCTGAAGTATATCTTTTTATATTTCAAGTACATGGATGGTTTCTTAGTAATATTGATTGTTTGCTCTCGTGGGTAAGCTCTAACCAAAACCCCATTCAGATCAAAAATTATCAATTGTTTGAGACTCTGTCGGCGACTGAAATCCTCTGAAACAGAAAAAAGAAATTACAATCAAACATTTGAAGTCTTTGAGTATGCAAGTTCATAGAACCATATGGTAAATGTATGGAAGTTAAAAATATGTACACCATGCATACAAGATGATGAATTTTTTAATGTGCATTATTAGCATGCAAGAAAAACCAACGAAGTAAACCATTAGAATCCCGAGGACAAAAACAGTTCTCACAGCAAAAATTACAATCTCAGCTAAATTCTGGAAAATCTTCTTACTTACAAATCTGTTGTACCCTGCTGACGTCACAGTCATACCTGTATGATGTCACGTTGTACGACTGTGTCAACCCTGCAGCTTGCGCGTGCAACTGTATGGCCCTCACACATGTGAACTGCACTGTACTACCTGCAATTAATGCATTGTACGACCTACAATTTTCCACACGTGCAGCTTCTCCTCCTCTCTCACACACATGCGGCTTGGTCTCCTTGGCTAAAAGATGAGAAAAGAAAGACCAGATTTGCCAAAGTGAAGATCCTCCTTGCTGAAATTTTCCTCCTCGATCCACTTTGGCAAAAGTGCTCACTCACTCATGCTAAACACATGATGACAAAATGAGATGTGTGGTGCCTCTCACATTGCCTCTCCTTTTATAGAGTCTAAAAATGAGTTTAGAAGCCCCTAACTAAACTCAACATTAAATTAGAATTGTTTATGTGAGCGTGTAGGTTTTCGCAGCTTGTCATATTGCTTATTGAAATTTCTGGATATAAACTGTGTCAAGAGTTTTTGAAACGTCCAACGTTTCGAGTGGACACTCCACCCATCATCAGGGACAAAAGAAACTAAAGATATTTGAAATGAGTGCTGATGGGAAGTTTATAACAGAGATTTGGTGAGAGCGAGCCGTTGAGAAGGGATAAATTAAAGGATTAAATTAATAAAATTGTCATTATAATAACATTAAATAATTGTTTAAAGGAGGGAGGATGAAAATTTTTAAAAGCAAAAACATGAAAAAGGGGGGGGATAGAAGAAACTGAACATTATGAAAAATTATTAAATAGATGGGAAGCATAAAAGAATGTGAACGTTATGAAATTTATTAGATGAAATATTAGACTAAGATATAGGAAGAAATTAAAAAGAATAAATCCAAATATGAAATTAATAAATTAATAAGATAGTTGTTCTTACTACCATTAATATGTTTAGAAGTTGGGGGACCAAAATTTTGAGAGAAATCAAGAAGGCGAGGGGGGGGCGACGAAGAAATTGAAAATTAAGGAAAATTATTATGTAAAGGGAAGCATAAAAGAATGTGAACCTTATGAAAAATATTAAGATATAGATAAAAAATTAAAAGAATAAATCAAAAAATGGAGTAAAAAATTTTATTATTAGAAGAGCATCATAAAAGAAGTTAGGATGAAAGAGAGGGTAAAGATTAGAAAAACCCACTAGGAGTTTGATTGAAAATTTAAAATGGGAAAAAGGATTAAAAGGAGAGCTAGGAAAAAAAGAGGTAAAGGGGGAGAAAGGCCCAACCAGGGAAAGAAATTGAAATTGAATTAGCTTTGACAGCTTAGGCATTGAATAATTAGCTTCCGGGATTGGCTGAGTTTGTAGCCGTCATCCCGATTAAAGTTATTGGGATGTTTCTCAATTTCTAAAGCTTCTCGAATGAGATGGGATTATTTTCATCCTCCCTCCATTAAACAATTATTTAATGTTATTATAATGGCTATTTTATTAATTTAATCCTTTAATCAACCCCTTCTCAACGGCTCACTCTCACCAAATCTATGTTATAAACTTCCCATCAGCACCCATTTTGAATATCTTTAGTTGCTTTTGTCCCTGACGATGGGTGGAGTGTCCACTTGAAACGTTGGATGTTTCGAAAACTCTTGACACAGTTTATATCCAAAAATTTCAATAAGCAATATGACAAGCGGTGAAAACCTACACGCTCACATTCTAAACCTCTATGGAGAGGATTGTCTCAAAGAGACGGATTTTTGAAAATCTCAGAGTTAAACTACTAAAACAAGTTGTTGATCTCGCATTTCTGAAGCAATGTTGCAATTCTCTTATCCTTCCCTCCTTCACGCAAATTCATCAATCTCGCTGCAGACTGGATCTCAAGCGTATCTTCACAAGGGCCAGCAATGCCATTTCGCGTGCTGAAATCCACCACACCAGGTCTGATCTCAACCGATTATCATGTAAGGCCTTCAATCTACATCTTAAACTATCTTCCATTATTTCTTTTGATATTTGGTCTAACATAGACCAAAGATCCTATAGTACAGCGGTTAAAGTTTTTGAATCAATCTCTGAAAATCAAATTCGTAAATTTGACAATCTGGTTTCTAAACAGTTGCACCCCTTTCCCCAACATTCTCCACCGCTAATCTTAAACCCTCCTGCCATTTTGAATGTGATTTCGTCTTCCTCCGCCCCCACCTTTCCTATCTCCGCTCCTTTCCATTGCGAGAGCTCCCTGCACTCCTCGGCATTCATATTCTGCGAGCCTGAGGCGTCCACCACTATCAATGCCTCTTCTTCTCGTTCCGAGGAGATGTTGGACGTTCTACCTTCTTCATTCCACACCCCGTTCCCCGGCTCCCCATTATCTCTATCCGTCGACGCTCCTCACACCAATTTAGGTCCTATGCTCACCACCAAGTCGGTTTCCTCTACGCCACCTGCATCCACATTGCCATCCTTGCATCTTCAACCGTTGCTCGCCCACTCCCAAGAGGAAACATAACCCCTACTAACTCTTACTCCCACCGCCGACCTAATCCCTACTCGCGCCTCCTCCTCGTTCGTCTCTTCCTCGCCTTCACCTGCAAAATTCTCCGCCCCATCTCCCCCTCCCCCTGACTTTTCACAACTTTTGGTAGTGAATCCACCTGTCACATCCACGGGAAACCCTAACCATAACCGGCCTCTTTCTACGTCAGATGCTTCTTACCCTATTCCCCTTTCCAATCCACTTGATTCTATCGAATTCATTAAACCCTTGCCTTTTACCAATACCACCCAACGCCTGTCAAATAATATTAATGAACCTAATCTCTCCAATCATAGCTTCGACACCACTTTGACCTCCAGTTCTAATATTTGGAGTACCTCTTTAAACAATAATAATATTTTTACTAATCCCAAAACAAAAGAGGACTCCCTAAATTCTTCAATTCATCCCTCAAATAATTTCTCCTTTAATTTTCCTTCCACGGTCATAAACTTATCATCGGTAGACCTTGACCCTCCTCTCCAACTTTTGGAAAAAGGTTTCAATCTTGCCCTCGTTCCCCATCGAATCCCTATTGAGAGGATATCATCAGCTCCATTGAATCCATCACTCATCACCTTCCCACTCATGAAGCTGAGGAAATGAGGCAAGAGTGTGGAAGAATCCTTCGACGATCCAAACTTCCCAAGCGAAACCTTACCAAAGAAGAAATTAAGGCCATTCATCCCCTTAATGACAACCCTAATATCATTATCCTAAAAATGGATAAAAGAAATGCCACAGTTGTTATGAATACTGGAGACTACGAATCCAAATTCCTTGACCTCCTTTCTTCTCCCTCCTACAAACCTCTCAGCAAAAACCCGTTGAACAACATTACTAGCCTCATCACCAAAGCCATAAAAGCCTTTTCCTTGGACCCCAACACTCAAAAACGACTTATTCCCCATAATCCTCAAACCCCTAGAATCTACAAGAAACCTAAAATTCACAAAAAAGACACCCCCCTTAAACCTATTGTAAGCGCTATAGGTGCTCCCACTCACGCCCTCGCTCGGTTTCTTGCCGACAAACTGAAATCTTTTAGTGGGAAAACTTCCTCCTTCATTAAAGACTAGACTAACTTTATTCAAAAAACAAGGGGTCTTCACCTTGATGAACACGACATTATGGTTAGTTTTGACGTTGTTTCCCTTTTCACCAAAATTCTTGTTCCCAGAGCCATTAATCTGATCTCCAAATTGGTGGACTCTGGAACCCTTAACCTCATTGAGATCTTCTTACCTCAACTTTTTTCACCTTTAAAGAAACTTGTTATGAACAAACAGAAGGAACAACCATGGGATCATCCCTATCCCCCGTGGTTACCAATATTTTTATGGAACATTTTGAGACCTCAGCCCTTCAAAGCTTTCACCTCAAACCAAAATGTTGGTACATGTTTGTCGATGACACATTTGTTGTCTGACCTCATGGCCATTCCTCTCTAATCTCTTTCCTTAACCATCTTAATAGCATTTCCTCCCATATCCATTTTACTATGGAAATTCATAAAGACAACTCTCTTCCCTTCCTAGATGTTCTTCTCTCTCGTCTCCCTGATGGCTCTCTCACCCACCAAGTTTATAGAAAGAAAACTCACACAGATCACTATCTTCATGCACATTCCCATCATCATCCAGCCCAAACATTTGTTGTTCTTAAAACCTTGGTTTCTAGGGCCATTCGAATCTTCGCTCCTCCTTTCCTTGAAAACGAATGAGACCACCTAACAAAATCCCTGATGTCCAATGGCCACCCCCTCTCTCAAATCAACAAAGCCTTTCGATGAACTCGTAATTCAAACTCCAAAAACTCAAACTCCTCCCAACCCGTAGCTCTAATTTCCCTTCCTTACATTCAGGGCACTAATGACTACATCTCTAAAATCTTGGCTAAAAAGAATATTAAAACCATTTTCAAAACCTTCAAAACCCTCAAACAACTATTTAGAACTGTTAAGGATAAATCTGACCCAATGCTCGGCCCATGAGTTTACCAAATCCCCTGCGCCTGTGGCAAATCTTACATTGGCCAAACAGGTCAATCCTTCAAAGCCCGCCTCAAAGAACACATTGTTGACATTATTATCCCCTAGCCTAGGGATAACTAAGGAGATCACGTCTCGAGGTCCACAGGTCCTAGACATGGAGTACCGAGAGACATACGACTTAAGCATGGCCCCGAAGGGCCCCTCTTATCTTCAGTGCAGTCCATTTATCACCAGCAGCAGTATCCATCCCACCAGCCTGGTCCTGAAGTAGCGGTTGGTCTTGCTCCATGAGGTAATGAGTCCGGGTATCATGGTATGCATCACTCTGATTTTTTGAAGCACTTGAATATGTTGTATTAAATCCTTCTTCATTTCATGATGTTTGCTTGGAAATTATACTCTTTGCCTCATTCATACCTGGAGGGGTGACATGATTCCCTAGTAAGTTGATTTCCCTTTAGGATGGGTTGCCACTAGGTGGATCTGTGAAAAGTCATCGCCTGTCCCTCCATACTTAACACTTTCCATCTTTATTCCTTGCATCTCCCCTATCCTTGTTTGGGCATTGGGATTGGCTACGCTAGGAAGGGTTGTATTGTGTCTTGTGGGAAGAAGGGGCTAAAGGCCCAGAGGGTAAAAGTAGCTGGCAAGAGTTAAAAGCCAATGTTGAAACCTTTGAGATGCTTCGCCCAGGGATCCCTGAGAAAGCAGTGAAAGGCTTCTCAGTAAGAAAAGGGGACCCATAAGATGCATAAACACTCAAGGTACTAGTTGATGGATAGGAGGTCTCATCATGAGCCGGCCTATTATGACCATGGGCATGTAGCGATATGACACTACCACCTATCTAGCCATCAAACCAGAGTAGTGGCTCTTGGTGGCATAGCCAAGAGAAAGGGAGTCTCATCACGAGCCAGCTGTTACCCATGATTTTGGTCATCATGATGGTGTATTGATGATGGTGTACTCAGGCTCCTCATAAGAACTTTCTCCTGATAAAATTGGCATTCATCTCTTCCCAGAAAACATACTTTTGAAGAGAGTTCGCAGGTTGCTAGTATCCCAAGGTGCGAGAATGACCCATTCTCGCAGGCTGCCTTAAGCTAGGGTGCGAACTTCTCGCACTGTGTTACATAGCTAGGGTGCGAACCTTCTCTAAAGCTTGGAGAAAGATGGATTCTCGATGGTTCTAGAAGGGAATCTTCTAGAAGAATGGGTTGGCATTCAAATGGTTATCCTTGTACTGGATTCCCTGATATTGTGGGATCATTCTTATCCAAGTAACCATCTCATCCTCTCCTATATATTGATGGAATTCTCATGGAAAAGGTTAAGCAAGATTCATTGGAGAATTGGTGAAAGAATTGTGT
>SNQJ01S0073100.1:0-18686 GCA_010110895.2 Picea sitchensis | reverse complement strand
GGAATTCTCATGGAAAAGGTTAAGCAAGATTCATTGGAGAATTGGTGAAAGAATTGTGTGAAGGACTTAGCTTGAACAGGAGCTTGGAGACTCTAGCAAGTCTATCAAGAGGATTTGATCTTCTTCATGCAAGGATCGAGCAACTGTGTGTGTTGGAGCCAAGAGCCACCGAAATGAAGCTTGCGACATCAAGGCGATCAGGTTGTAATCTTCTACTTTCAATTAATATGATACAGTGGCATGTCCCTTTCCCATAAAGTCATTCTCACTTTATTGTGTAATTCCTTGAACATACACATAAGTTGACAGTTGAATATATTTTGCTATCTTCACTTTGGTTGGTTTGTGTTGTCTTGGTCTTGACTTCACGAGAGCACTGGAGCGAAGTGGGAGCAATAGAGACCCTAGGAAGCGATACAAAGGTATGTTAATTGTTCCTCCCTACTAGCTAATTCAATGGTCAAAACTTAGGGAAAGAGTCATGTCCTATCCTGTTTTGTTCTAGATCCAAGTGGATCTAGGGAGATCTGTTAGTGTCCACACCTACCGATTAGTCCGATAACACCAGCCTTCTCATTTCCGTGAAGTGTTTGTGGATAACGTTGTCACCTCTGGTCATCAAGCCAGGACAGTGGCCCTCAACTTTTCCCTTGAAAGCAAAAGATCAAAAGAAATAAACCTAAGAATAAAAGGCAATGAATGGGCTAGGAAACAATTGCATTCATGACAAGGTGCAACTCACCCTCTACAAAGGCACCCACATGTAAGGCTTTACATTTCCCTGTTATTACATGCACCCCATGCTCAAACACTTATCCCATGCCACCTCATACACTTACATGACTTGGATTAGATCCCACCTGGGAAACACCCCAAACTTAAGGGAGATTAGCCCAATAGGACGCCCTAAGACCTTCTCCAAACCTAACTTGTCAAATTGCATAACGTCTTTGAGCATTTGTCTAGGTTAAGGGGGGTTTGATGCACATGTTTAGGTAATTTAATTATTGGATGTGATTTACATGCTATGATCCCTGACTTATGAACCCCGGGAGGGCGTACTTGTTGTTGTTGCAGGACCTTGCCCGATGGACAGGTACACATGAGGGAATGATTAGCTTGGACCTTCATGGGGGCTTAAAGCCCACAAATGGATGCTACAACCCCAGCCAGGGGTAAGAAGATATTGAAGATTTGCACCGGGAAAAAGAAGGATGTTGCCTTTGGAGGCACCCTGGCAGACCTAGACCCAGGGGGACCTTGTTGTTCCACATGGACATTGGCCCTTGAGGGCCCTAGACGTCACCATCATGACCCTAGACGTCATCTAGAGCTAGGGTTTTCATTTTGGAGGCATTTATGAGCCTGGTGGCACATGTGGGCATCATCTGGGGCGTCTGGAGGCCAAGCGTCCCACATTTCTAGCTCAAAGTTCCACCTATGGGCCTCAACGTCACCCTAGAAAGGCATGACTTCACCCTTGGAGGTGTCTTTAGATGCAAATTAATTTTAATTATGTCAAATTTGAATTTTATTGTAAAATGGCCAAGTCGACCTTATTTTGACCAAAAAATTAATTAAAGGTCAAAATTTTGTATAAATAAACATAAAGTACTCTCATTTTTACATCATAACTCACCTCTCACAAGAGGGAGGACTGAAGTTTTCACCCTAAAGGGATTATTGGATGAAATTACCAAGGCACACTTGCTTGGAGGCTATTTTGGATGCATTTTGGATCATTTCTTGGTGAAATTTTGGCAAATCTAGGGTTTTTGTGCTTGATTATTCTTGGTGAAGTAAGTAAATCTGCAATTTTCATTTCATGATAAAAGTCTATGGTATGGTTACTTGTTCATATGTAAGATTATGAAATTGTTTGCTTGAAACCCTAGGAGTAAGAAACATAAGGTGCTTCTTTCTTGCTCTTTATTTTGCTAGCACTTTAGAAGCTTTGTCTAGTTCTTATTGCATTAAATATTTTTCAAGAGTCTAAGGATAGGAGAAATCGCTAGGGCCTAGAAGTGCCTACACCCTAGTTGAAGCTTCTCTTTGAGGCTCGGTGCTTGAGAACTTAAGGTACTACTTCTCAAGCTTCCACCTTGTTATCTTTTAGACAAGTATAATCATTGTTATCTCTCCAAGTTAATGTGCTGATATAATTGACTCCATAAACCCTAAAGACACTACTCTCTTGTTTATCTTTTATTGGAAGGTTGATCAAACACTCAAACACTATTCTCTTAAGCTATTACTAACTAAATCTAACACTAACCTAGCCTAGACAACTAATTTACTTGCTGTTGTTATAAATCACTACTACAACCATCTTAAAGCAACAAATTTTCTGCATCATCTACATTGAATGCTAGCTAAACACTTCTAAAATTGCTTGTGACATTTGATTATCATTCTGCCTAGTAAATGTCATCTTTGCATTGTCTTTTCAAGCAATTTTGAGGCATATTTCTTGCAGTTGTTACAAAATACCTTTTGTTGTTGTAAACTTTCATTTTGTTGCAATTTTATATCAGCTAGCATATATTTCATTGGTTTATTGTCTTATTGAAGCACTAATATCATTTTGTACTTAAAACTACCATAAGTTTGCTTGTTGTCTTGTTCCGGGCAGGTACCTTTCACCCATTACATTTTGCTTCATCTCTTAAGACATAAACTCAGCAACACCTTTTGACTTGAGTGACCAGTGAGAGGGGGGTTATCTTTGCATCCTTGCTTTAGTTTCACCAACCCTTTAGGTCACCATGGACGTCTCCCTTGGGGTAGTCTTACCCTACTCCTAAACAGAAAGGGGTTTCCTATTAAGGTGACAATGATAGGTCACCCCCTTGTTACGCCAATCTTGTTTCACTTGACTTTGACTTTGGGCAAGTACAGATTGCGCGATAACAGACACCACCCACAATCGTATCTAAAAATCAGTTATTGTTGAACAATCCTCCAAATCCAAACACCTAATTTTCTTTGACCAAACCAAAATCCTGGCTTCAGTACCCTATCAATCATCCCGTCTCATTCGAGAAGCTTTAGAAATTGAGAAACATCCCAATAACTTTAATCGGGATGACGGCTACAAACTCAGCCAATCCTGGAAGCCTATTATTCAACGCCTAAGCCGTCAAACCTAATTTAATTTCAATTTCTTTCTCTGGTTGGGCCTTCCTCCCCCTTTACCCCTTTTTTTCCTAGCTCTCCTTTTAATCTTTTTCCCCCTTTTAAATTTGCAATCAAACTCCCATTGGTTTTTTCTAATCTTTGCCCTCTCTTTCATCCTAACTTCTTTTTATGATGCTCTCCTAATAATAAAAAAATTTACTCTAATTTCTTTTTTGGATTTCTTCTTTTAATTTTTTACCTATATCTTAATACTTTATCTAATAATTTTTCATAAGGTTCACATTCTTTTATGCTTCCCTTTACATAATAATTTTCCTTAATTTTCGATTTCTTCCTTACCCCCTACCTCGCCTTCTTGATTTCTCTCAAAATTTTGGTCCCCCAACTTCTAAACATTTTAATGGTAGTAATAACAATTATCTTATTAATTTATTAATTTCATATTTGGATTTATTCTTTTTAATTTCTTCCTATATCTTATTCTAATATTTCATTTAATAAATTTCATTGCATTCACATTCTTTTATACTTACCATCTACTTAATAATTTTTTATAACGTTCAATTTCTTCTCCCCCCCCCCTTTTTCATGATTTCGCTTTTAAAAATTTTCATCCTCCCTCCTTTAAATAATTATTTAATGTTATTATAACGGCTATTTTATTAATTTAATCCTTTAATCTACCCCTTCTCAACGGCTCGCTCTCACCAAATCGTTGTTATAAACTTCCCATTAACACTCATTTCGAATATCTTTAGTTTCTTTTGTCCCTAACGATGGGTGGAGTGTCCACTAGAAACATTGGACGTTTCGAAAATTCTCGACACAATTTATATCCAGAAATTTCAATAAGCAATAGAATTATTTATTCCTCCAAGTGGGTGCCATGCCCCAACACCAACAATTCCAAGCCTCGGCTCTATAAAAGGGGTTTTCACAAAGTAAAATTGCAATATGAGTGCCAACAAAGACTTCCACATGCCCGACACCAAGACCAATGTGAGAAAACCTCCCTAATGCTACAAAACATCAACACTCCCTCTTAGCAAGGGAGGTATTCTCCACCACTCCTAGCTTGTCTCTAAAGTAGACAAACTTTCCCTTCACTAGGATTTGGTGAGAATATCTGCAATCTGCTCATCTGTGGAAATGTACTGGAGCTTCACATCTCCCTTCTGCACCTTGTCTCTGATGAAGTGGTATCTAATCTCAATGTGTTTTGCCCTGTCATGAAACATGGGATTCTCCGAGAGTTTGATACAACTCTGATTGTTGCAGTAAATCATCGTAGGCTCCAACACCTGAGCAAATAACCCTGCAAGAAGCTTGCAAAGCCAAATTGCCTTGCAACTCACCAAACTTGTTGCCATATATTCTGCCTCTGCTGAATTGAGTGCCATGGAAGTAAGTTTCCCGTTGAACCAAGAAACCACTATTGATCCCAAGCTGAAACAACCACCAAAAGTGTTCTTCCTGTCAAATGCACTACTTTCCCAATCTGAGTCTGAATATCCATGCAGCCTCACTCCACCACCCTCAACATATCTTAGACCAAATCCAACTGTACCCTAAAGGTACCTGAGCACATGCTTCGTTGTTACCCAATGCACCTACCTCAGCTCAACCATGAACTGGCTCAAGGTGTTGATAGCAAAGCAAATATTTGGCATGGTGTTGACCAGATACATCAATGAACCAATCAACTGCCTGTACATCGTGGGATCCACCAAATATGAATCTGAAGCCCCCAGTTTCTTTAGATTGGTGATCATAGGTGTAGTCATGGACTTATAGTCCATCATCCCAAACCTCCTTAGTATCTCAACTGCATACTTCCACTGTCCAAGGAAGATCTCGCCCGGCTGTTGCCACACCTCCAATCCCAAGAAGTAATGCATCAATCCAATATCCTTCATCTCGAACTCCAAAGTCAAATCCCTCTTGCAACTGGCAATGAGCTTCTCTGCTCCCATGGGGAACAGATCGTCAACATACAACACCAATATAAGAGGATCCTCACCAACCTGTATGAGATATAGGTTGGGATCCGCTTCACTCTTGGTGAAGCCCATGCTCTACAAATACTTTCTGATTCTCGAGTACCATGCCCTGGGTGTCTGCTTGAGTTCATACAAAGCTTTCTTCAACCTGCAAATATGGGACTCCTTCCCATGTAGCCCTAAGGTTTCTCTATGTACACCTCCTACTCAATCACACCATTGAGGAATGTTGTCTTCACATCCATCTGATGTATCCTCCACCCCATAACCAAAGCAAGAGAAATAACAGCCTTGATAGAAGTGTGCCTAGCGATTGGAGAAAAAGTCTCCTCATAGTCCACTCCCTCTTTCTGGTAGAACTCTCTCGCCACGAACCTCACCTTGTACTTCTCAATGCTACCATCTGCAGCATGCTTTATCTTATAGATCCACTTGGAAGTCACCACAAACTTCCGCTCTAGTCTAGGAACTATGTCCCACACATCATTCTTCATGATGGACTGATACTCCTCCATCGTGGCATCCCTCCAAACCTGTTGACTTGTTGCCTCCTCAAAACTGGAAGGCTCGGAATCAATGATGTTACTCATAAGTGCCACATAGCTCAAAAATCTCAGCGGAGGCCTGCTCTCACTGAAAGTGCCCCTGGGGGCCGCATGCTTCTCTACATCTTTCAAAGTATCCTTAAGCGATCTAGGCCTCGTGTCCTCGTCACTAGGAGGGTCCACTGGATCCACTGACTCCTCATGGTCTATTGTCGTCCTAATACACAATTGCAAACGTGGAAAAGTCTCAATCCACTTAGTGTGTCCTTGGAGGCACAATGCCTAAGTCCAAACCCACTTGTCACCTCGATTTGGACTTCTTCCATCTAGGCTTACTCCTAGGGAAGCCAAGGGGGGTAGACCCTAGTTACTATGTGAATTATTAGATGAATTCTAGGAGATAATTTTAGTTTGTTAAAGGTAGGGGGAACCTAGCCTATATGAGAGGCARCAATGCAATGCAAACCTTTGATGAAAAGCAACCCTTTCCCTAAGTCAACTATGACTAGTGCCTAAGGTTGGGCAATGGGGTCAATTAAATTAGAACAAAAGAAATAAGTATAAATGAAAGAATAACTTTACAAATTAAATGAGATACAAAAGAATTACAACAATTATCAACAAATAAAGAATAGCTAGATGATTATACAAAGATACAACTACTTACAAACTTACAAAAGAAAGGAAAGACGCACTTGTTAGATCTATTATACTTGTGAAACAATAATTGAACTAACACTTAATTGATTTTGCAGATGTAAAGAAAGATAGATCAAAGATGCATTTACTACAAAGAAACAACTTACAACCCAAGCTTGAAGGCCCCAAAAGAGAGGTGTGCAACTTCAAGGAGGGCAGCTTAAGCACTAGTGCGCAACTTCAAGGTACCAAAAACTTGAAAAGAAAGCCACCAAGGGCACTAATGCGCAACTTTAACGATGAACCATTCAGCCATAAAAATGCTCAATTGAAAAGTGGATTGCAACAAAGATAATGCTTGAAATAAAATTGCAGGAAAGTAAAACACAACTTGGAATAGATTATGAAATTGAAGCTTAGGTTGTGTGAGTAAATTTTAAGGTTGAATTAAGTGAGAAGTTGCAAGCCTAGACTAGGTGACTTCCCCAATACTCCTACCGCTTTGGCCAAAATGATTGTTGGGTGCTCAATAAGCAAGGCAAACAAGGCCTTACCCTAGCTCCACAAGTCAACCCGGAAAACTTGGGCGCTCAACAAGGGGGACACCTAGTGCCGTGAGATCATCCCTGATCTAGCACCCCAAGTAGCCTCCACAAGCCCCCTTTTTGGAGACTAAAGTTGTATCAGTAATGGGTGCTCTAATTACTAGATTAATTGATCCTCCTAGAGCTACAAGTTGATTGATTTAGCAATTAAGATTACTTATGTTGAAAGCTTTAAAGAGATAGAGCTTAATAATAGATAAAATAACAAGTATTTGTAGATCCAACTTAAAGAAAATGTACAAGAAATGAAATGCTTCCAAGAGCTTATACAAGAATGAAATAAAAGGAAATGCTTCTAACTATTGAGATATACACCATGAGCTAGAAAGGAAAATGAATGAAACTAGAAGCATAAACCATTAACCATTAACCATCTAGCATGTGAAACTAGCCTTGCGATACTGCATGGGTGGCTAGGCCAATCCTCTTTGCAGGGTGTAGGCAAACAAAAAAAGAAAATAAATAACTTGAGAAACAACCACTCAACTTGCAACCTCAACAAAGGCACAAGATGGAGGACAAGCCTACCGGTTTTGTGCCCAAGTGGGTGAATAAAATAGACAAATGAAATGACTTAACTTAAAAGAGAAACAAGTAAGCCTAACCACACAACTTTGCCTTAAGGACAAGTGGGGCAACAAAATAAAAGCTTAAAACAGAAAAATACTTCTAAATCCTAGCCTTACGATTTAGCATGGGTGGCAAAGCCAAGCCTCTTTGCTAGTTGTAGGCAAAAGAAATAAGAAATTGCAGAAATTTTAAAGAACTTGAGAAATGAAAGCCCAAGAGACTCTCTTTGGGCTTGCTTACAATGTAAGAAAGTAGAAGAAGAAGAGGGTATTCAATACCCTTGCTTTGGAGGTTGTTTGTTGATGATTTGTGGCCCCAAATGGACAACACCTCCCCTTAACTGGTTCAGATCTGCAGAAAAACATCAAGTAAAACTTGCTGGAAAAGCTGAAAAACAACCAATAAACCTTGAAAAAATTTTGTTAGAAGAAACAAGAAATTTTAGACAATAAAAACAGCATATAATATATGATTAAATGACCTATTCTATGACAGAAATATACCCAAAAATACCATAGAAATATGAATGAAAATAACAGAAAATTTAGAGGGTTTCAAGTGGGTGAAGGGATGAATTTCCAGATCTGAAATTTATCCTTCCTCAACCCTTAGTGACCTTCAAACAATAGAGCTCAAGCTACAAGACAAAAAAGGAGGTGAGTAGATCCCAAAATATTTAACAAAATACTTTGTTAAAGAAAGGAAACTACTACACTAAGATCTAGAGCAATACTACTATAGATCTATCCAAGCAAAATACTTTGCTTGGATCTCTTACTCTAGATCTAAAAGCTAAAAACTCAAAGAAAGCAATAACACAAGTCACCTCCAATATAGATCCAAAGCCAAGCACCGAGAAGACTCTCAATGCCAAAGATTTCCTCCAAAGATTCTTTTATTAGAAGCAAGCTTGAGCAAATACTTGCTACAAGCTTGAGAAATGAAAAAGAGCAAGATGGGAGAGAGAGAAGAGTGAGAGAGATTTGGGTATAGTAACAGTATACTGAGAATAGATGTCTGAAATGAGGGAGGGGAGGGGAGGGGAGGCTTTGTTTTATACTTGGGAGCTAAGAGAGACCCCTCTTAGATGATCTCCAAGTGTCATTTGCTAAGAATGATTGAGCATCTCAAGGAGGGGCGCACTTTTAGGGTCTTGGCTAGGTTTAAGGTTTGAGGGTTGAGTGAGGGGGATGGGAAACACCTTTTAGCTCACCCAACATTTAAGTTAGACACTAAGGAAGGCACACTGAGGGTTAGGAGGCTCATTTCCCTTTAATTTTTGAGTTGGGACATGTTTCTCACCAAGGGGGGCGCAACTCCCCTAGGGGGATGAGTGGAATGAAGTGATGGCTAGGTGAGGTGGTGAGTTTAAGTTGGAAAAAGTGTTTCTCAACTTAGGAAAGGAGTTAGGCATCATCTCCCACTCTTTCTCTAACCTTTTTGCTCATTTTTTACAAAAAATAACATTTTGACTTTGTCAATTAAGCAATTAAATTGCTGACTTGGACTGACTTGGACTCCTCATGGAGAATGACCTAGTAAAACTTGTCCAATTGAGCTGAAACTTGGTCCAAAGGTGTAAGGGGTCTCATTCCATTTCTTTTGAGTACTCACACCCCTATCAAAATCCCCAAGGACTTAGTTTTTACATTTTTACATCAATAATAATTAAAATTACCATTAAATGGGTAATTTTAAAAAATTAAACAAATTAAAAAATAAAAACTACTTAGACTCGACAGAATTCCGCAAGACTCTAGGAGATGTCTAGCATGGTCATTTACAATATTCCTAGACCATAGTCACCCATTGGGTTCGATCATTAGAACGCCTTTCACCACTTTGGAGGATTATTGTGGGAGTGAAAAACTCACGGGTAATTAAAATGGTTGGTTAGGCCAAATTAATTACCTGAGGAAAAAAAACACTCGATGAAAGGACTTCCCTAATGATAAAGTCCTAGGTAACTAACCTAAAATATGATCCATACAGACCCATTACATTATTATCCCACGCAGGGGAGCGGAAATTCTAGTTACAAAATGAAGTGTTGAGGCCAAAAATGCCCTGTAGAACCAGTAAGTCTTCAAACTTTGTTGCACCATCAGGTACATAGCTTCATGGCACATGGAGTTGACCCCCTAGTCAAAATAGGTGGTCAACATGGTCTAAAGGTTGAACCCCTGTATTGGATGGACCTGTACTCTCCTCGACCTTCGGAGCCTCATGCTCCTCACCATTTGTCTTTGTTGTGGTCTCTTGGGGCCTCCTGAAAGCCAGCTCCTCCTCAAACCTAACATCCCAACTAACCTCAATTTGTCGCTATCCTGGAATGTAGATCCGGTAGGCATTCAAAGTCTCATTGTATCCCACAAACATGCCCTTCCTCCCAGAAGGTTCTAACTTCGTCCTCTTCTCCTTAGGAAGATGGATGTAAACTGGACAATCAAAGATCCTCAAATGCCCTATCTCTAGTCTCACTCCTATGAATGCCTCCTCAAGAGTATTGTCCTCCAAAATCCTATGGGGACTCCTGCTTTGAACATAGATTGTCATGTTACACGCCTCCACCCAAAGCAACATAGGTAGATCCTAGTCACGCAACATCACCCTGGCAGCCTCAACTATGCTCTGATTCTTCCTATCCGCAACCCCATTTTGTTATGGGTTGAAAGGCAGTGTCAACTCCCTCTTAATCCCTGCCTCCTTGCAGAAATCCCTGAAGTCGTTGGAGGTATACTCACCTCCGTTATCTGACCTCAAGACCTTGATCTTCTTCCCTGTCTGATTCTCCACTTGAGCCCTGAACTCCTTGAATCGACTGAAAACTTCATCCTTGGTCTTCATAAAGAAGATCCATTTCCTCCTAGAATAATCATCAATGAAGATCACATAGTACAAGTAACCATTGGAAGATGGAACTAACATCCTCCACACACATCTGAATGTACTAGATCCAAGATCCCCTTGGACCTACTATCACTGCTCGAAAAAGCAGCCTTGGCATTCTTGCCAAGTGCATAACCCCTGCATACACCATGGTGCTCTGCTCCAAACTCTGCAAGACCTGTAACCATCCTCCTCAACACTAGCAAAGCCATGTAATGCAAGTGTCCCAATCTCTTGTGCCAAAGCTCGCATAGACTATCATTGTCATGTACCAAGGCCTAGGCTGACTATCCTTTCAACCTATAAAGACCACTATCACGAACACCAATGACCCATGCTGAGTCAATGCTCGATCCTCTTGGCCGTGCAAGAACCTGTCCACCTGAGAATGCCATTGCATACCCTTTGTCCTCCATAGCTGAGATAGAAAGTAGGTTCTTCTTCAACCCCAGCACATACAACACATCACTCGTCCCGAGAGGCTTCTCGGACTCCAGCTAAAACGAAGTTGTCCCAACTCCCTTGACTGCATACTTTGCATTATCACCAAGATCCACCTAAAATCCTGAGTCCTCCTCTGACAAACTGGTGAGTGACTCCTGTGATCCTGTCATATCACAAGAAGCTCCTCTATCCACTAACCAAGTCCCACTACCAAAAATTGTACCAAAAAGGGTGGAGACCAATAAGAACTCCCTCTGAAGCTTGTCTGCAACCTTATCCACCTCTGTTGATGATGCTTGTTGCTTCCCTTTCTTTGGTTGTGGACATTGTGAAGCATAGTGGCCTTGTTTATGGCTAGCAAAGCACTTGACCTTGCTAAGCTCCTTCTTCTTCCACTACTTTGGAGATGCCTCTCTTCCTATAGAACCTTTTCCTTTGTCCTTCCTAGCATGAGCAGCTAGGACCTAATTCTCATCATCACTACCTATCTGCTTGTTCTTGAACACTTTCTAAGCCTCCTCCTGGATGCAATCGATCCACAGTCTATAAAATGATGGCAACTTCTCTCCTGCACAAATCCCCTGCACAAATGGTTCCCAAGACTCGGGAAAACCATTTAATGCCACATTCACCAACTCTGTGTCATCAACTGCCTCACCAATGGCTACAAGTTGATCACAAATCTGAATGATCCTCATGAGGTAGCTAGCAACTGTATCTGATTTGGACATCTCAAGTTTCAACTAATCGGAGCTTATGCCTCACAATCAACTTTCAGTTTGTATTCCCTCTTTGGTACAAGTCCACCAAAGCATCATACATCTCCTTGGTTGTCTTCTTCTTGGAAATATGAGGAATCAAGTGCTCCTTCACATAATCCAACAACACCCGCTTGGCCTTCACTTCCCTCTTCTTATGAGCTGCCAATTCCTGTGTATCATTGGGATTTGGAATCACCTTCTCAATGTACTCTTTGAGATCATTCCCTTCCAAGAGCCAAAGAATCCTAGCCTTCCAAGCCTGAAAATTTGTGGCCCCCTCCAACATGTCCTCAACTCTAAGAGTGCCCACCATCTCGTCCAGTCTTGAACAAGAACACCAATCTGCAGCAACAAATCTACAGCAACTTGTGTCTCAAGAAGATGACCTTCTCTCTCTAGATCCTAAACTCTGATACCATGTCAATTTTTAAGCATTCAATTTCAGATCTGAAAATTACTACCAAGTTGAAACAAACAAAGTTCGCTCACACAAGAATTATCCAAAATATTTGGAATATAACATAATAATCCATGTAGGAATAATGTATAAAATATATGAATAGATAAGATATAAGATATAAGATGATTACAATTGAGAATGAGGGCTCGTTTATATACCCACGCAGGGGTGCCTTTATTCAATAGTCATGTCCTTTGAGACAAGTCCTTTCATTATTAATAATTATTATTTATTAATTAATTATTATGTTATGAATATCTATTTATGTATATTTATGTTCATAACATTGCCTTCCCCTTAAAAATGATTTATCCTCAAAGCATACTTTATGGAAGACTTATCTCTTGCTCTAGCTTGTAATTATTGTCTCATGCTTCTTCATTATTGATTTAGTAATCGTTGAGGACCAGAGACGATAGGATCTTCTAAGTGTTGAGCAGAACTGTCGCATTGTAAAGGAGTCTGACCATCCTAATTCGATCTTCTGCATGGGGGGTTTATAGGGTTCTTGGAAAGAACTTGATGTATTTTGACTCCCATGATAACTTCTATTTTGAGCATCACTTGTAGTGGAAGTAATATTCTTCGACATACTGGTCATTTGTTTCTGTTGATAGAAGAATTGGCTAAAGTATCGATTTTTGTGATTAGGATGTTGACAAGACATCCTTGCAACTCGATCCTTACTTCGTATACTTGTAGCTTTTTGTTGATTAAATTTTAGAATTGATTCTTCTTGATATTTCTGGCTTGTTTGTACCTCGACATTTGAAATCATCTTTACATTAGCTGGATTTGCCTCCTTTTTAGTTGTAAGGTTGATTGGGTCTGTCATCGTTTCCTTATCGACTAATGATGTTTTGCGATCTAGCTTTTCTTGTAAAGTCTTCTTATCATGCTTCAACTTTTTAATCTAAGTTAATAAATCTTGATTATGAACCCTTAGGCGTGAATTTTCTTTTTCATCTTCTGATTTGCCGACTTTATTTTTTGATTCTAGATTCCTTTTTCTTTCATCCTTTAAGATTTTAATTTGTTCTAGTAAATTCTGATTAAGGTTCCTTAGGTAGGAGATTTATCCTCTTTTTCGGTTAATTTCTCTTTAAGACCTTGATTTTCTTGTTCGAACTTTTGAAAACACCGCTTCTTTTCCTTGGACTTCGTGATTTTTGCAAGTAGTTTTTTATTATGATTTCTTAGGAAAGAAATCTCTTCGTCTTTTTCAATGATGATTTTGTCACATTCTTCTTGTCGATCTTGCAACTTTTGTATTGATTTCTGGTTATCTGGAAGGATCACTTCTAATATGTCCTTCAGGTCTTCTAATGATGGAGCTTCTAAAATTGACTTCATTGTAGCGTCCTGTAATGTGATTTCCTTCTTCTTATAAGAAAATGTCAAAAACTTTCTCCTTGTGTTGAAAATAAAAGTACCTAATGTATCTACCCAAGTTGACCCTAGAATTATATCAACACTGTCTTCATAGATTGACACGACATTGAATTGAGCTATGAATTTGTACTCGCCCATAGATAGTTGTAGGTTCTTAATGTCATATTTCTCATTGGAAAGACACATGTCATTTTCAATTATATTTGGCTCTAAAACTATTAATTGGTTTGCCAAGTCAACGTTAATGTGATTTTTCCTAGCGGTCAAGCAAATAGCGATGTTGATATTTTTTCCTTGAATAATCCCATTAACTTTTAATAAGGGATCCGCATATTTTTTATAAATATGAGGGAATCTTCCTTTCATCATTTTAACCTTTGAAAAACTCTTGTATCTTATAATATCCCTTGTATCTCTTTTAATCCTTGTAGATATTATTTAAAAAATATATATATACTCTTTCCTTCACTTGAACCAAAAATCTTATTTAAAAAAAAAAAATACTCTTTCCTTCACTTGGACCAAAAATCTTGAAATTATTATTTTATTTTTTTTAACTAAATTTTATTTTTATTTTTTAGCTTTTAATAACTTTAGTACTTTATCTTTTATCTTACTTAAGCACCCTCTTTTTGGTTTGGTATGTAATTACCTAGGCTTTAAAAATATCCCTTTCTAACTTTAATCGTAATATCCTCTTCAAAATTAAATATTGAATTTTTATTTATCTCTTCCTAATATAAAATATAAAAGTACTTTCAACTTAATTTCTTTGAGTCACGTGCCAATGATTATGATAGGTTATAATTTTAATTAAATTATCCTTTGATTTTCTCCTTGAATAACCTTCTCACTTATAAATCTGAATAATGTGTATTCGATAGCTTACTTTTTGTCTTCACTTAGTGAATTTTGATAGGTGGTTGTACCTTTGACTGGGTCGACCCTTCTTATTTAATTATTATTTGTAATTTATATAGTTACAACCTTCTTGACTTAGAGTAATTATTTTTATGCTTTAAGCTTTTTTAGGAAACTAGCAAAGGTAGAGGTGACCGTACGGAATGGGACGCGGCCGTACGGACTGCTAAAAATGGCTGGTACCAATCTGAAATATTCGTTGTACGGACCAGATGGTTGAGTGGTTCAACAATTAAAAAAAAATTAATTGACAATTGGTACGGCGGACAGGTTTTTCAGCGGATGGTACAGTTTGGTACAGTTTTGTCAACGGGCAGGTACGGTGTGGCGGCTGCAGCGTACGGACTGGGATTGTGGGTTGTATGGCAGTGGGTGACAGCGTACAGACCGGGATTGTGGGTTGTAGGGCAACAGATGACAGCCGATGGCAGACTGTGGATGTACGGAATTGATTTAATTTCTGCAATAATATGACAGTACGGAAATGGCAGTACGGTGGTGAATTTGTGCAGATGGATTGTTGCACTGTAGGTGTACGGACAATGATCAGAAATTTCAGTGGCTGTATGGAATTTTTTAATAATTAATTGGCAAATTCTAATGCAAAAATTAATTGGAGATAGTACGGACTCTGCAGCGATTGTACGGATTTTTTTTATTTGATTAATTAACTTTGATTTGTAAGGCAGCAGAATTGGTACAGATCTCAATTGTTGTACGAATTGGGCGGCCTCAATAAAATCCATGAATGTATGGATTGTTAGTTATAATTATAAATTATTATTTTATTTATTTAATTGTTTTTTTTTATTCTTCAATTTGCAACGGAGGTTTTTTCTTTCTTGAACGTAATTTTTGGTTGTGGCCAGGCCAAATGGTGGTCAAAAACCAACAGTTATGTTGCCAAGGGCAACGATATGTGACAAAAAGTCTAGTGGCAAGGGCTGGTAGTGGTCAATGACCCAGAAAATCAGAGAAACTCTGGTTTGGCCAAAAGCCAGTTCAGACAAGGTCTGACAAAGAGACTAGCCAAAGGCTGGGATCAATGAAATGAAGCTCTGATACCAAATGAGACGAACAAAGTTCGCTCACACAAGAATTATCCAAAATATTTGGAATATAACATAATAATCCATGTAAGAATAATGTATAAAATATATGAATAGATAAGATATAAGATATAAGATGATTACAATTGAGAATGAGGACTTGTTTATATACCCACGCAGGGGTGCCCTTAATCAATAGTCATGTCCTTTGAGACATGTCCTTTCATTATTAATAATTATTATTTATTAATTAATTGTTATGTTATGAATATATATTTATGTATATTTATGTTCATAACACAAGTGACCTCAATCAGTGAACTAGGGTTGTTATCATTGAATAATTTTACACTGAAATTATGACAGAAAATTATTGCGGAAGCACAATGATCAGAGAGAAATCATCCATGCACAAGAGACACAAATTTTACTCAATAGTAATTTTCAGATTGAGGATCCCGAGGACAAAAACAATCCTCGCAGCAAAAATTACAATCTCATCAAAATTATGGAAAATCTTCCTACTTACAAATTTGTTGTACTCTACTGACATCACAGCCATACCTGGCTAACATCACGTTGTACAATCGTGTCAGCCTTGCAGCTTGCACGTGCGGTTGTCATGTTGCGGCTATACAACCCTCCTCACACATGTGAACTGCACTGTACGGCCTGCAATTTTTCACACGTGCGGCTTCTCCTCCCCTCTCTCACACGTGCAGCTCCTCCTTGGCTGAAAAATCACAAAAGAAAGACCAGAAATCCTAGACCAGATTTGCCAAAGTGAAAATCCTCCTTGCTGAAATTTTTCTCCTCGAACCCCTTTGGAAAGAGTGTTCACTCACTTATGCCAAACACATGATGACAAAATGAGATGTGTGGTGCCTCCTCACATTGCCTCTCCTTTTAGAGAGTCTAAAAGTGAGTTTAAAAGCCCCTAACTAAACTCAACAGTAAATTAGATTTGTTTATTCCTCCAACTGGGTGCCAAGCCCCAACACCAACAATTCCAAGCCCCGTCTCTATATAAAAGGGGTTTTCACAAAGTAAAAATGCAATGTGAGTGCCAACAAAGATTACCACATGCACGACACCAAGACCAATGTGAGAATACCTCCCCGATGCTACAAAACATCAACAATCCCTTGGAGATTGGAGATTGGGATTTTGACAAAAAACCCTAGGGTGGATTTGTGAAAAAGAGGAGAAGAAGACGTCTTCCCTTGGAAGTTGTGTTGGAGAGATTCTTGAACTTGGATCTTCTTGGTTCAACTAGGGTTTGATGATGTACCCTTGCAAGGGCTTTTTGGATAGTTGGAGTCTTTTTACCAGCCTTGAGAGAAGGTTATGGCATGTACTTGTACTTCATCTTGAACTCATATATGAAGTTTCCAGTTGTCCATATTTTGTGTCATTTTCAAATTTGAATTTCAGCTATATGTGTTCTTTATGCTTTGCTATTTACAGTCATTTATGTCTTGCTGATTGTACATAAATAAAAGGGAAAATTTCAAATAGTTGAGTGACTTGACATCTAAGAAAGAATATAAGAGGCTAATTTTACTGCTGTTATATTGTTGTAAAAGTGCATTTTCAGATCTGATTATTGGCTGATAAGTTGCCTTACAAGGGGCTGAAAGTTATCTCTTTGTTTGGTATCTTTTCTCCGGTGAATTGCCAAG
Source organism: Picea sitchensis (assembly GCA_010110895.2). Classification (NCBI taxonomy): domain Eukaryota; kingdom Viridiplantae; phylum Streptophyta; class Pinopsida; order Pinales; family Pinaceae; genus Picea; species Picea sitchensis. The sequence continues at coordinate 1,591 of SNQJ01S0073100.1, read as the reverse complement.
AAGTTTGGGGTTGTATGAAGTGAATTATTGTGAACTTTCTGCTGCTGTTTTATACTCTAATTTACAGCAGTCCCAAAGGCTGAAAATTCTACTGCTAAGATCTAGGAAACCTTCTAGGAAGAAGGTGAAATTTCAGTTTTGCATTAATTACTTAAGTGCATGAAATTTCCGCATCTAGTTTTGGCATTTCCCATTTTGAAATAATTTGTCATGGAGGTTTGGCAGTAGGAATTAGGTAAGATTGGGAGTAGATTCAATTCGGGGCTGTGGGAATGCAGTTATATTACCTCCAAAAGACATAGAGTTTTTGCAAGGTCAAGGTTTGTTTCATTTAAATCAAGCTAAGAATATTATCACTGCTACTATCTAGTCTCAAGGATGGAGAACAGCAGAGTCACTAGAGTTAGAAGGGAAAAGGAAAGATAGGTGGAATTTAATGATAGCAGAGTTAAGAGAGGGTCACATAAGAATTATGGAGGCTGACACATTGGCATGGGCACAAGACAAGGCATCAGGGGCGTCTTGGCATGGGCACAAGACAAGTCAATTTACTAATGTTTAGCAACTATTAATCTAAAAGTACTTTATTATCTTTTAATTAAATGTCACTTTAGAAACATAACATCTCCTAGCTAGGTGACATCAAATAAACCCCTTGACTCCCTTTTTCTTCATTGACAAGCCTTGGAAGTAATCTCCAACTACAAAAGAGAGTAACCCAAAAAATGGGGACATTGCAGTCCTCCCTTCCCAATGATTGTTTGTCATCAAGCAATGCCATCACCCATAGGAACAACAAATTGAACCAAACTAAAACTAATAATGATCCCTGGGTCCCAAACCAATCCGAAAGATGCGAAGCACCTACCGTCCACAATGTTGCTTTGAAATGTACTAACACAAGGAGCCTCCTGAAAGTAACAGTTGGCTCTCCCATCTGTACTAGTTGCCAAACTGTCAACCCATAAAATCCCAGGGTCCTATGCTATCACCAGAAAGGACCCATCATGTTGACGTTGCGCCGCTCTAATCATAAATATTTGATCCTCCTGCCTAGATTGCATCCTCTCCTTCATCAACAAGTTGTAATGCTTCAAAGAATCGTCCCCACTATCGAGGATCATATCCTGCCAATGTATCTCAGTGAAGTCAACCAAACCAACTCTAAAATCAGACGTCACAGAGAAGTCCATGTGGTCACAAACTGATAGGGCATCAATGACCCCTAATCTCCAGGTATCAAAGGGGAAATTCCTAATACTCAAGCACCCCCAGCCTACTGCAATCATCCAGACATCGTCCGGAAAATCTCTCTCAACACATCGTTTGCAAAGTCCCTCCATGTGAACCTCTTCCGGACCGACCTATAAGTGGTAAAGTCACCAGGGTCCCAAACTAACCTGTATGATGTGAAGCACCCTCTACTTATAGCCCTGATCTGCTAGGTGTGTTATCCCCGATATCTAGGGATAACTAGGAGATCATGTCTCGAGGCCCACATGGTCCTAGACATGGAGTACGAGAGCAGATTGACTTGAGCAGGGCCCTTGAGGGCCCATCTTTTCTTCTTCTCAGCCAGACTTGTCCTGCC
>SNQJ01S0073099.1:33456-56123 GCA_010110895.2 Picea sitchensis | reverse complement strand
GAGCTTTACTTGCCCCTTTTAGCCACCCCCATAAACACACCAGAAGCACTCAAACCACCCTGCACACTCCAAAAATGGATATTTCGCCACCCTTGCTCTAGACTCAGAATCATACTTCCTTGCGCATACAAAAAACAGAGACCCTGTCCCCCACAGTGCAGTCTCCACCACTGCCTCAGCATTTTCCAGCTAGCACTTCGAAGGAAGAGGCACCTCAGCGCCTCAACATGGTCAAAGAGGAGGCGCCACCTCCAGTTCAACATCCTGGCCGGAAGTTGGTTGACATAGGGACACCTTCAGCCTCGCAACCAGGCCCGAGATTGGTGAACAAGATAGCGCCAGACTCTGAGGCATGCCTCCCCACTCTTTTTGCCCCCGACCACCAACCTTACTAGGGGGACGGAGGATGCATTGTGGAGGAGGAAATCCCTCCAAGCTGGCAATTGACAGAAGCAGGGGAGAACCCAATTACAACAAAAGACACAGGCACAGACGACCGAGAGGAGGGCTCACACTATACCTATCATCTGGCAGCAAAGCATATTGAGCTCCTCTTTGACATCCGACAACAGGAGGACGAGCAGGTGCATGGCCAAAGGACAATCAACCAACGACTGTATTTGTTGATTGAGGCAATCTCAGACACCCCAATGCAAGCATGCTGCCCCACTTGCAAGAAGAAGTTCGTCCTGGTCTACACCTCTCATGGACATCCAGGTTCCCCAATGGCTTGACGCGGCCCACCCCCGACTCTGGTTTTTGTCAATTCCAGTTTTTAGAATGAATAGTGATTATATTTTCACTCTTTTTTACAGTTATGTAACTATCTTAGTAATGGCAGCTATGAATGAAGCCAACCCTAGGCTAGTTAGTTGGAACAAAGTTCTTGTTGAAACTTTCATCTTTCTGCACAATTTTGTAAACTATATTTCAACCATGATAGACATGTCATCACTTGGAACCACCTATTATGGTTTCCCTTATGTGGTGGAATAGGTGGCTTCCAAACGAATCACAATTGTACACTCGTGATATAATATAAGGTTCTTCTTTTTATTTAAAAAAAAAGAGAATTGTTAATATAAGCAATTTTAAGAGAAAAAGGTAAGGTATTGAAACTTACATTATTAAGCTTTCAAAATCATATTAATGGATAAGTGAAGTGAAGTAGAAAATTAAAAACATTAAAGGTTATTCATTAAATACACCATAATAATTAGAAGATCACTTGACCTAAGGAATGTAAAACACATAAAAACTAACTTTTTAAATAATTTGATATTCTAAATATAAAAAAAGATACACAATATTATCTATTTCAAATAATAAGACATATATAAAATATAACAAGTTTGTAATTAAGGTACCTTCGTTACATATAGAACTTGAGTAGGTTAAATGGTTAAGAACATGTGTTTCTTTTCTAGAGACCACACGTTCAAATTCGTCAAATCCAGAGAGGACTAGGGTTTATACGGTATGTACACCTTCATAGGCTTATAGAGTATGTCCACCTCTGTAGTTTTTAAAAATAATAAGATATTTATGAGTTTGTATATAGTTTTTTTATCTCACTATTTTTAACTTTTCTTAGTTATTTATAAATGATTGATGTTTCTCATATTTATAATTTAGCTCTATTTAAGTTGTTTTGAATATAGTTTCGTAAGGATATAACACCAAAAACATTGGTTCTATGGTTTATCACAATGTTATTTCTATATTGCATGGTGAGGTGGCTAGTGAATTGCATCACTTTGCATTACCTTCCCCACCTTTAGAATATAGGGTTGCAGTAGTCAATGGTTGTAAATGTCTCCTTCATCTTTCTCAAAATATTTCATGATTAATTTTATTTACATTACTCAAACTCTATTCACTTGCATAATTCTATTGAAGAACTATAGGTCATTGAATAACATTTAGCTAACATTCTCTATCATCACATATTTAAACACAAAGTTTCCTTCATGTTTCCTCATGTTTAGTGATCTAGGTGCTTGTCGTGGGCCATCCTAGAAATGATATTGATTTGGAATTATTTTGGGTCTTGAACTTCCAATGCATTTCTAAGACAACATTTTTTGCCTCCATATGAATTCACAGAATTGAATATTTTTCTATGTCAAATGTGGTTTTCATTATCAAGGGTTCTCAAACAAGTTTTCATGCACATCAAACGGATTTTCTGTTGGATGCATCGTTTTAGATGCAAGGTTCAAAAGAATCGACCGAAAAATGCCTCATAGGGATCAACATCTTTAGAAATCAAGGACTAAAGAAGGTGTCAATCGAGAATCTATGAGAATAAAAAATACCATAGGTTTCGTGCAAGTCATGAAGGAGTATTACAAACACGAAACATTCCACTCAACCCAGAGATTCATGGCACATTCATTCATAACATTCATATAAGTGACACACATAATACTAAGTAAGAGACATACATTCAAATCAAAATACATAAGATACAAAGAGAAAGGTTCTTCATGCTTCAATCATTAGTCTTAAAACCATTCAAATAAAATTTACTGCACAGGGTATAATGCCTTCTTAGTATGCATTCATAATGAAAAGAGAGACCAACAATGTGTTGAGATGTCGATGTACTTTCTCTCTCATATTCACATAACCTATACAAACACAACAAAAAATAATGCAATGCATAATTGGAGCTCTAAATCATATACATCTAACATAACAATTGAAATCTTAGTTAAACAAAAAGGATAACCTTTAATATATTCACATGCATTCCCCTTAGGTCTACCAAAGAATGGAAATCATAACAACCTTGCTAGCTCACCCACAACCGTGACCATGACCAGTTCAGTTCTTACAAAAATGGTTACAATCATTACAATCTCTCTGAGTGTTTTCACATAGTACAAATTTGGTTGGTGTGTGCAATAGATCACTTGTTGGGATCGAAACTAAAACCTGCCACCTTGATATGCAAATGCTTGGCGCGCACACACTACCGAATTGTTGTAACATCCCCATTATAATCCTCATCTTAATTAATCCATAATTTAGATATGAATGTGGTTATGACCAAGCGATATAATATGTGAAACATATTTTATGCTTTTAATAAGAGTAATATGATACCAACTGCTAGCAATATGGATAGAGATGGGAGCTGAGTTTTCCATAAGAGAAGAGAGTGTCTAAGAGGGGTCAAAAGGGGGGAAATTAATTATGGGTATTACTTGAGCCCATTTTCTTGAACTTTATTAGCATTGGTGATGACTTCTATTTTTATGTTTGAGTGTATGAGATATCAATCATTAAACTCATCTACGAGGGTGGGTGTGAGAGTCACATCCCATCGTGGAAATCATGAGGCTAAAGCAATCAACATTGGGTGGAGTGAGTAGTCAATTGTCTTGGGAAAATAGAGAAAAATCATATGGGGAAATTAGACAATTTTACACATTCAATTTTGGAATGAACAACAAATCGAGAGAACTAGAGATAGAACAAGAAGATAGGGATAATTGAGGGGCATGATGGAGCGTTTTTGGAATGTTTTGGAGATAGAAATTGAAGATCCATGTTGCCATTCCTAAAGAGTGAAATATTGAGTGAGTTGCGTTGTAATAGTAAGTGTTTGTTGTTGGTTACTGGTAGTTTTCCTGGAAATGAGTTTCCCTGGAAATGAGTTTCCCTTGAGATCCTAGCAAATATATTCCTAATTTCCTGAGCCAAAGAGACTTTGATAAATGAATGGGGCACCCAATGAAATGAGAGAAGTGAAGGGGTATATTTATTAGGTTGGGCAGGTGAAGAGGAAGAGATCTGTAGGAAATTCGAGATACTTGTAGGAAAATACCAGTGGTTGTGTGATAGTGATACATGAGTGATCTGTGAGAGGCACCCTTCTCTTGTGGATTCCTATCCCCATTTCGGGGGTGACTTGTTGTTGAGGTTTAGAACAACATGTCTATGGTTGAGTGGAACATCCTTCCCAAGAAACTGGTTGTAGAAGTGTTTTAAAAGATTAGTGTTTATCCATTTCTTAGTTTTTTCAGGAGTTTAATTGTTCTTCTTAACTCTGTGGATGTGAATGATTTATTTGTCATTGTAAATGAGTTTTTAAGTTGAATTCATGATCATTTACAGTGTTGTAGATGCATTTAATTATGGGTACCAAAATCTGGTTAAAAATGTCTACTGATCATAGCTAGTAAGATTTTAAATCAATTAGAATAAATTTTGATTTTTATGTGTATAATTTCACAGGTAATGTTCCTTGGTTGAGATGGGGAATGTCACACTTGTGGCTCTTTTAGTCTTTCCAAATACTTAGGGTGCCAATAGGTTGTATGTGTATGTTATGGCCATAAGAGGCTTATTTCTCTTTTTCTCTTATCCACTTGGCATTGACTTTTTCCTCCTCAAGACATAGGTTTAATGAGTATGTTTTTTTGGGTTTTGCACTTTTGCATTTCTGGACATTGTAATAAAAGAAGTCTCCAACTCATGATTTAGAATTTTTTTCTAATAAACATAATCATCACATATCTTCTACGAGATCAACTACCATGCACCATTCTAGATATTGTATTGTAAAATGTTCTTCCATTGATTTCTTAACAAAATTGGGTTTTAATTGTATTTTGTGTCATTTTTTTAAATATTGTGGGTTCCTTCATTTAATTATCATCCAAACTTGGATCAACAATATTATATTGTACTATTCCATAGTGCATGTTCCCTATGAGGTTAGGATATAGGGTGTTAATCCTTAAGACATCAAATTCATTAGAATACCTTCCTTTATATTCTAAACAACATTGGAAAGAGGGGGAAATGAAGATGATACAATAGGATATCATATTATCAATTTGTTACTCAAAGAAGCCCATGGATGATATAGGAATGAGATAATGGACCAGTTCTCCTATATCTTTAAATGATTCCCAATTCAGGTAACTTGACCCTTAACAAGTATCCATTTTGGAGGAATGGCACCTTTAAGTTTCAAGATGAATTTTTCATTTCTCGATTTGTACGAAAATCAAATGTAGAAGATTTCGATATGTGATTATACTAGTTATAGGTTATTTTTCTATTCACATTTTTTCCAACAATAAGAATATTTCCTTTATATTGCTAAAGTTCCTTCCCTATGACAAACACTAGTGGTTGTATTCTCACTGCACAGAAAAATATCAATGATTATTTTCATTGTGTCAGAAAAAACCCACTTGGAGCGATTTGTTTTAAGGCCCTCAAGGAGGAGTATTACCCCAATGGAAATTATAATGACTAGTACATGAGATGGACAACCTTACACCATGGTAAATACTAAATTGTGAATGAGTAAAGATATGCATTCCATATGCTATTTGGAAATATGGGTATCAAGGACTCTAAATGGCATAATGTTAGGAAATACCAATGTGCCTACATTGATACATCCACATAGAAATGAAGTTTTTACGCATCTCTTCACTAACAGATATTTGCCACTATGCTATCAAGATTGAAGAAAATGCCCATGCAACAATACTGTTTAATGTTGGTTTATTTAATATTTATTAAAAGAGATAAAATCCTTGGAGTTTGTTGTATCTTTAATATCTCTAGAACTTATTGTTGACCCCTGTATTTTCTTTTCCCTATTTTTTCTCCATACTTAGAAAATTTTATCACATTACCGCAGGTTGGCATAATTTTCTTTATAACTCCGCTGCCGCCAATATGCACGATATTTTGAAATTTTATTTTTTTTCTTATTTGTAAAGTATACCTTGTCTTTTTCGTCACCATACTTAGTCAATTTTATCACATCACCGCGGTTTGGCATAATTTTCTTTATAACTCCGCTATCGCCAATATGCACGATACTTAGAAATTTTGCTTTTATTCTCACCACGGGTTCATAGGTCCCCAAGTCTTTCATCTCCATTTACCCTACAAGCCCGACTGATAGTGACACTTAATTATTTTATGACCTTATTTTCCTTTTCACAAAACACTTGGGAATTTTCTTTTTCTTCATTGCGGGTTCGTGTGTTGGCACACTCACAGGTTCAATTCAAATTATATTTCATATTCGCTCCTGCCATAACATGATTTTCATCTTGGTAATTTTCTTGAGATACATTAAATGTTGGTACTATGAAAGATAAATTCCTTGCAAATTACGAAAATGTCGTTATTAATGGCATAAATCTCAACATATTTTCATTCAATTTGCATTAATTTCTTCATTGGGAAAAGATTAATTCATTAGTATCTAGAAAAGGGCCTCATTTCTATGAATATCTTCTAAGTAATTACATAAAACCATCCACCAGCTTCATGGTTGTAGGAAGGAAACACTTCTGTGAGGATATAGTTAACATTTTTAAATGATGGTATCATAAGTTCTACTGGTGGCGATCCTATTGGTACTACTCTACATTGCCTCTACTTAAAAAAAAATGAAAATGTAATATGGACATCAAGAATTTCTCTTGTTGTAGGTTTACCAGAAGTGTTCGATTATAAAGAAGTCGTCACATGGTGTGTTGATAACTATATTACAAATTGAAGAGCCATTGAACTCCGGGGAGAATCTCCTATTTCATTAACACTAGCCATTTTTAGGAAGATGTTGAAGTTACCAGCACTGACTCTTACCTTTAAAGGAGAAGAAGTGAGATATTTTCTCAAGGAAAAAAATATTGGACTTGGCCTCCTGCAATAATATCTTGAATACTCTGTGACAATGCCTATTGATATAAGAAGGATTCAGGTTAGTTCCTTGAAAAACCTTTATCGATAAATTACATGGTTATTCACTAGACTCATTGGTCAAGAAAAGGCAACAACCATCTCTTGGATGGCTCTGTATATTTTTCATTTTATAGTTCATGAAAAATCCATCTTCGACTAGGGAAATATTATCTCTATCAAAATTGCTTCCCATATTTCAAATTTTAAGAAAGAAAATAAATTCTTCATGGATTCATATTTAATATTTTCTATTATGTACTGCCATATTTTCAAGGGATTAACAATTTGAAATATGGTAGACTGTAAAATTAACCCAATAACTATCTTGTACCAAGATCTTTGGACACAAAAGACCTCTATTTACTTTTATGAAGCACATAATGAATTTGTTACAGTTTTCAAGAAACTTGTCTTTGGAGATAACGGATCCAGGTTGTCATTAGAGGAAACAACTTTTCTAAAAAATAAGGCTACCCTAGAGAAGAGGGAAAGTTGTAATGTCATTATAATATTTTTCTCCTCATAAAGTGTTTCTTTTCTTCCTTACTACATTTCAAATAAAATGTTTATCATCGAAGTTGCTAGGCAATATGGTTTTTGGCTTCACTTTTTTCATGAGAAGAGAAAAAGACAATTTATCCCATTGTCGTGGAAAGTTAGAGAAATTATATTAAGAAACATAACAATAATTGATTAATTATCAACCCATTTTGATCATTTGAATTTGAGATATGCAGAAAAAATCAAAGGGTTCGACCCAAGTCACATTTTTGCTGACCACATGCAGTCAGTAGGATTCAAGAATGTGCTTATCTAAATAATTGTATTCGAAGAAGAAGAGGGAAGTACTCAAGATACTCCAGTACAACCTATTGATGATATTGAAATTGTAATAAGCACTACATATTAGCATAAGAAAAAAGGAAAGCGTCCAAATGAAAAAGCTGCTAAATCTCTAGTAGTTTCATAGAAAAATACCCTACCCGAATACAGTGTTCAAATAGAAGCTCAATAGAAAAAGGTTTCAAGTGAAAATTCAGGTGGAGGAGGTGATCGAAATCCTCCTCAAGGAAAAATGAAAAATCCCCACAAAATTTAAGTAAGAAAGAAGGGAAATTTTCCTATGCAATAAGAAGCAGAGCAACATGTATTTAAAATTGATACAAATAACTTATCTCTTAAGCATATAGATCTTGATTTTGATATTGAAAATAAACATTTCTCTGATGAAGAACATATGTTACAAGAAACCCAACAAATTGTAGTTGAAATCGTCACACAAGAAGAAGATTTTTCAGAAGAAGAATCATTTCCTATACAAAATGCACTATTTGACAAAAATTCCAAACAATTAGTATTTCAAGGAATAAATCAGAGAAATAAAAAAGGGAAATCCCATTCTGAATAGGATCTTATTAAGTTGTTTGCATCTCAAATTTCTAAAATAAACAAGGTAACGAGTGATGCCTTGAATGGTTGAATTGATGACTTGGAGGCACAAAATGCCAAATTAAAAGAAAAAGTTAGAGAATTGGAATCTACCTTAATGCCTCCCCCTATTCTTGCAATCCCATTATCCATTGCAAAGCCGGGAACACTTGATTTGAAGTTCAAGGGACCGTCAAGTTTGTTAATGGATGTCAAAAAAATTGTTGAGGAAAATATAAAAAGAATAATGTCACTTATCATGGAGGCATGGGATGAAGCATGTAATATTGTTTCTTTCGGATCTTGATTAAATGCTTATAATGAATTCCTTCAAGATGATTATAAAAATGAGGAAGGGTTTTACAAATATGTCATTATACAGTTTGCAATAAAAGTTTACAACATGACCAAGCTCAAAAGAAGGGAATAAGAATTTCCCTCTCTGGCCAAAATGAAACAGTTGAAAGCATGTTGGATCAAAAAGATTAGTAATTTGAAGCATATTATGGATAATGGCAATGAAATTTTAAATAAAAAGAAAATATTATTCAGAAAACTCATCGAGATAGACTTGGCAGGAAACAAAGGAGAAGTGAAAGAATCAAGATTAATTATGAATTCTATATTGATGACGAGGAAACAATTTGAAGAACACATGGAAATATTGAAAATCATTTCAGCTGAAAGGTTCAATAGTATAATTGAATATGATGAAAGCAAAATTAAAAATTGGCTAGTAGATTATGCAAACACAAATAAAGATAATGAAGAGTCAATTCACAATATTTCACATGAATTAATAGATTTGGAAGGGGAGTTATTTGATATTAAAATAAAACATGAGATAAACATGGCTCCAATGAAGGATTACATAGAATAATGGTTTAGAAAATACCTACTCAAGATTACTAAGGAAAATCCAGAAGCGATAATTAGTATTGGTCCAGAAATCGTCAACAAGGAGGATAAAAGGACATCAACAACACCTAAGTAAAGAGAGAGAGATTCCATCATAGTAATTCTATATTGATCACATTTTTTCCTTCCTTTCCAGTATTCATCCAGTTGTATTTGTTCTTTCATTAGAACAATATAATCGAATTCTAATCATTTCCCTTTGTCTTTTGTCCATATTTTGTTGCTCGTTCCCTTTTCCAGTTCTACATCCTCTTCTTCATCATTCTCATATGTATTTAATGGTCCATGGGATCCCCAATCCCATTTCATTCATGGACGTACACCTTTAATTTTCTAAGATTGTAAAAGACTTATATCATTTTTGAGAAATTCCAAAGAACTATTTCGGAGTTAATTTCGGTTGTGTCTTGTAACTCTGAGTTTTGAGTATAATATATTTGAAGTTGACTTATCAAACTCTTGTTTTATATTAATAAGTAATACTCTTTCAAGTTTCTCTTGTGCGTTGGACCATTTTCCATTTTTATTTTGAATGTGATAAAAAAATACCTAGAACTATGATGGATGTGAGAATTTCTGTTACTTTGTTCAATTTATTCATTTCTAGCAAATATGATGTTTAAGGTCCCTAGTCCATTTCTAAGGAACTCTTATATTTTATTCCATTTTAAATTTTGTCGAGCGATAAATATTTGATTTTTATTTGTGAGCATAATCCTATATATATACATTTAAAGAAAATATTCTGAATAATTTACAGAGGAGTACCACCTCTATAAAAACGGATGGGGATTAATATTCTCATGAGGTTGTCGTTTCATTCTTAACATGTTTAAACGTAAACACTTATGGATAGGGAAAAAAAATATTATTGATGCAAAGTTAGGCATCACTAAGATATATATATATATATATATATATCCAAAGGATATAGATGGGATAGAGGAAGATGAGTGACTCTTTCATTCACAAATATGGATGAAGGGGACTCCATCACTAAGATATATATATATATATATATATATATATATATATATCCAAAAGGATATAGATGGGATAAGGGAAGGCGGTGACTCTTTCATTCACAAATATGGATGGGATAGAGGAAGACGAGTGACTCTTTCATTCACAAATATGGATGAAGGGGACTCCTCTACTTTTCCATGTTGATAGTGGTAGTAAACAGAACTTAATATGAACAAAATTTGTTAACAAGATGAAGCTTCAAACAACATCTCACCCTTAACCACACACCATTGGTTGGTTGAGTTGGGGATGAGTCATACACATCAGTCAATAATATTTTCTATCATATAGCATTAATCCCTTCAATGGTGAAGCATTATGTGACATTTCCCTGCTTGAATTTCATGATATTTTTCCTATATAACCATATATTTGGAAGCATAATGTGTGCTTGTTTATGACCTATACTATTATAATTACTAAGGATAATAACACTACATGATACCATAAGTGTACCTAACTATTCTTTTCTTTCTGATCACCACTAAGTTGCACAAAAAATTAATCTCTCAAATTGTGATGTTTTTCATGTCGGTATCATCCCCTAACCTCTTTACTTTAGTGTTACCTAGGACTTATTAATTAATGTATGAGGATATATTCTTTGAATAAGGCCCATCATGTAGTTAGTTGGTAGTTACTCAATGTAAAAGGGTCCTTTTTTTTAGGTAAGGCACACCAAATGGTTGGTACTGATTAGTAAGGGGATCATAAGTATTTAAGGAGAACCTTTTTATAGATCTAATAGGCTATGGAATGTTTCTTCATGTGTTGTATTTTATTGGAGCTCTATTCAAAGGAGGTTGCCCCATCAAAGAGGCCCATGAGCATTGCTCTTTGTTTTTTCGATTAGCAATACAAGAGTTATATTATATAGTATTTATATCATTATCTCCCTTATTTACTTTATCTAGTTTATATTTCTTGAATGATAATTCAATAGTCAACGTTTCTACTAGTCAAGTACATTACAAGTGGTATTAGAGATATTTTTTATGCCAACACAGGCCCAGATTTTTAGAAAATTTTCTTTATGATCAATACATGATCTAACATATTTAAACATGGATATATACCATTGATTAGGTTTTTATTGGGTAAAATTATAGTTAGGGAAGCATACACATAGGAAATACAAGCGGAGTCACTTGGTCAACCACCCTTATACACCCTTATTGGTAACTCTTTGAATAGTACCTTATCAACTAAAATCTTCCTATGGATTCGATCTCCCACATACCTTCAGGTACATGGGAATCCCCATAGTCGCACCTAAACCTAGCCTTGCATAGGCCTCTCAATCCTCCCATTTCTATAGTACAATAACACTCACAGGGATCACTCTCACTTGCTAGGAAATCAGAAAATGCTACATCTATGGTTTATCTTTCTTAGTTTTCCTCATTAAAGATTTGGTTAAGTAGTATTCTTGGAAACCTTCACGTTTATGATAGAGCTAGTACTTCACACTCTTTTGTCCTAGGATGTTGCAAACCCTTAAAACAAGTAGCTGAAAAAACAATTTCTCATATTAAGAATTTGTAAATTTCATATATGTAATAATACTCAAACAAACATAATACTCCAATTGGAGCTTAAATAAAAAGATACTCCTTATTTGATGGGAATAACATTGAGCTTAAATTAAAAAAGGTACTCCTTATTTGACGCGAATAACACATTGGTATAAATGTGATGCTAATAACAATGATACAAGTGCTTATTTGATGCGAATAACATTGGTATACATGTGATACTAATGACAGTGATACAAGTCTCCATTTTTCTAGACATGATCATACTATTATGCATGGCCTATCTCAAAAAACTCTTTGGGAAACTCTGTTGTGTGAATATAAATCTTTGGTAAATCTTCTAGTGCACCTAAACTCTCCACGGTGGCGATTGGAAACATGTCCATAGAAATCAGAATCACAATCTACACCCAAACCTTTGGTATCATGAAAGTAGATATTTATAACAGTGGTATGTATATTTTGTGATTTCCATCTCTAAGTTTGGGGATTGTAAGAAGATGTTATTTCTTGATAATCTGGGTTAGATTTCAGTTGGTTAAAGGTTTTATGAAATGAATGTGAGAAATTGTTAGGTTCTTAGATTTGAGTGATTATTCTTCTATGATGGAAATGTTCCATGGATTTGATTTTTCAACATGCGGAATCCATTTTTACATTCAAAAATAAATTTTGAACAATAAAAAGTAGTAATTCCTGTAAATTTATATCACTGAATTCAGACAAAAAAAAACTTTTATAAAACAACTAAATAAAATCGTTTTATTGAATATCTAGTAAAATACGAAATAGTAACACAGCCCATAGCCTCCATGCAAAATGAAGAACAAAACGTACAGCCCTGTCGATTATGTTATCCATAGGGTGCGTTCACGTTCTCGATATTTCAGTGTGGTATGCAAATGGCAATGCAGTTACTTCACTTACTGCACTTACTATCGATATGAGATCATTACAATCTTGGATACAAGGTTGTTACCTCAGCCGTCATAGTTTTCTTTCAAATCACACACCCGGCGCAGACTTTCGAATTGGTCAGAAGAATTTCTTGATGAACCGCGTTGCGCTTTTGATAGGTCCTGGAAACCCTCCAGTTGCCGAGTACTAATAAAATAGTTCGAAACCCTTCCAAACCGAGATGCGAACAATCAGCATGCCAAAACCCATATAACTTCGTCCGAGCGCTCTATTATTCATGAAAACTAATGTTCACAGAGATTGAAGGGAGGTGCGCGCGGCAGGGCGCCAGGATAGATTTGTTTTTGGCCTTGGTTCAGATAATCATTCCCCTCTCACCACTCCGTATTAAACTGAAGACGTTTTGATACAATAAAGGCTGCCTAGCGTACTACCTTGGACAGATTTGTAACTAACAAAGATTTGTAATTAACATAGTAATAATAAGAATTAACATTATTTTTTATAAGATTTGTAACTAACAAAGATTTGTAATTAACATAGTAATAATAAGAATTAACATTATTTTTTATAAGAATTTGATTGCTAAAATCTAATAAGGTATATATACTTTATTCTATTTGTGGATATAAACTTATGATCTCCAAGGAAAAAACATTTAATTTTAATCATTAAACTCACAAAAGTTAATTATCTAAGTGGTACTAATATTTTTTTTTAATTTTTTAAGATAAAATTTCTTTTTAATTTTTTTTTCAAATAAAATTTTGTAATAATATTTTAATTTTTTAAATTTTGTTTTGTATAAATTATTTTAAAATAGGTTCAGATTTTTAATGAGAAATTCAAAACCAATGATTTCATCAATTAATTAAAATATAACTCCTAACAATTTCCATTTCAAGATAAAGTTAAATGAAAAAGTGATTGACTTTGAACTCTTTTTTATTTAGTCCGATCACCCACGATGAGTAGAAAGCGGAATAAACATTTTTAGAATAATACTATGCAAGAGTAGAATGAGGTTTACTCGATCAATTTATGATAAAACATGTGTTATGTTAAAAATAATTTTATTTTCTAAAGTTTTATGGTTAATACTATCTTCAATATGTTTTTTTAAATAAAATTATATTTTTTTACTTTAATAAGTACATTTTTAGCAATATTTTTAATATCTTTTATTATTTCTATTTCTAATATGTTGATTTTAATATTTGATATTTGTCACAAAAATTATTATTTATCATATGTTATATAATATTTAAGTTAAGATTATCAATCACTTCTTTTAAGATTTATAAGACTATTACATCTTTAGATTTCTTTATTTTGAAATATATAATCATTTTCATTGCTTGTTTTGAAGCTTTTATAATCGACCCTAAATTTATAAAAGGTAACATAAGTCTTCTTATTTCTAACTCCCTTACACCCCACCAGAAATTGTGATTACCTGACCTCCCTTTAATATGTATAGACCTATTTTAAATTAGTGAAACCCTTCACTCCTTAACAATATATTAAAATACCATTTAATTATTTTTAACCCACCTAATATAAGCGTGTGTGATATAATATTGGTTTAAAAGTAAATCTTCCATGGAACACAACCACACGTTGTAAGGTGGACCCAAAATTAAAAATAAATAAATTAGGAGGCTATGTTGAGGTTTCAACATATCCTTTATGCATAGTTTGATCACCTCATTTTCCATAAGAGGATATAAGAGTGTTTGTATATATGGTCATTCGGTAATGGGCACATGGTTTCAAATCAAATGCATGCTTTACCTCAGTGTAGAGGTATTCATATCGGTGTAGAGGTATTCATATCGCTAAGGTGAAATTTTTTTATGTATTCTTCCAAAGAATGGTATAAATGTATCTCTTGCATACATGAATCTTTCCATTGCTTTTGTTCACAATAATGATATCTTTTCTTTCATATTATACTATATGAAGGAAAAACCTTTCAATTTGGGAGATTACATTTTTGCATTAATTCGTTATGATTAGAAAGATTACAAATTAGTGCTACTTATGCAATGTGAAACACGGAAAAGTAAATAAGAAATATAATGATATAAAACCTATAAAATAGAACCTTTGTAGTGATAATCTTGAAACGAAACAACAATGTTTACGATCCTTTTCAAGGGGTTTAACTGCTTTGAGCAAAGTTGTAATCTAATAACAACATTTGATGGAACATTCCATAACCTACTAGATCTATAATAGTTTTTCTCTAACTATTTATGGTCTCATCACTAATGAGTATTAGTCACTTAGTGAGCCTTATTTAATAAACAAAACCTTTTACATTGAGAAACTACCAGCTAATTGTTTAATGGAACAATATAAAGGAAGATGACCTCGTCCATTAATTGGTAACTCCTCCTAAGTAACACAAGAGTATAGAGGTTAGGGTGGGTTCCTAACATCTCAATCCCCCTTCAAGAGAAACATTTTCCTCAAGGCTAGAGGCATAAAAACTATTGTAAAATTGTTGCTAGTTCTTAGGTGGCATCATTAAGTTGGGTATCCTTCGATTGGATCAAGAACTAAAAAATTGTGTGATGATGCAATTAATGTTCTCTTCATAGAAATGATACCTATTGTTATACCTAAAGTTTGCACTAGACTGCAATAGGGCAAAGCTAGGGCACCTCAGTAATAGCAATAGTTGTTTGGTTTGAATTATGGATCATGTATTTTGGATAGGTTGGAGAGTTATAGGTTGGGTCACAATATTCCAATCAAATTTCAATAATCCAAAACACTTCATTTAGTCAAGGGTATTCACACTAATAAAAAAGATAAATAGACACTTGGATATACAAGAAAAAACAAAGGAAACATAGAACACAAGCCAATAATCAGTTCACTTATGCTAGGAATATTTTCAAGATCAAAATAATATATTAGACCTAAAACAAGTATTTGAATAAAAATTTCCAAAAGAAGGTAATTTAAAATCGAATCAAGAAGAAATCAATGCTTCACAACAATTTCCATTGCATTCAAATAAAACAAGAAGAATGAAGTACAAAGGTTGACAATCTGACCATCAAGATGTTTGATTCCTTGAGTACAAAATTTTGCAGGATTTAATCTCTTCTAACAACTTTTCAGACTTTCCCCTTCTTTTCAATCCAAAACTGAACCCCCCTCTTGGTTTTCTTCAAAAGGAAGCCTCCACCTTCCTATTACAAGCTCATTTTTCTTCCTTATATAAAGTCATCAGGTCCATTACATGGTAGAGATAAGTTTCACAATCAATGGATAGGAGATCCTTCTTTACTAAACGTAGAAACAATAAAATTGATCAAGATCTAATGACTAAGAGCTTGAGATCTTAAATTCGTTCAAGATCCTATATTGGTGGTAATCCTTTGACCAATTTGTGCTCTTGATATCCTTGAGATATATGGATCTCTAATGAGATGAACAAGTGTAAATGATTATTATGATATGCCAATGAATCCATTCCACCCATTTACCATCATGGAATTTCATGAAACTGTAGAATGTGTGTAAATTTGACTTTCAGAACATCTGGTAGTGCATTTAAGAATTTCTAAAACAAGGGCACTACAAAAAGAATGAATTTTGTATAACGTGCATTTCTACAGAATGATTCAAAACCTTTACACAAATTCTTCTTCTACCAAAACTGTTGAGGCCTAGTAAATCTTCATTTGTGCCAAAAACTCTAGACTTTCTTCAAGACAAGAAATCCTTGGATTTTTCGACTTGAGATGCATCACTCCTTACCATTCTTACAAGATGCCACAATTCCATCCTCATCTTGTTTGAGTAATTTAGTACCACATATAAATATGTCTATATCGCCATTCCAATTGAAGTGGCTCCTGGTATGACTTCACTTCAAAAGTGATTAGCACGGTGAAACTATTTATGAAAAATATTCATCATTGCATTTGAAAACATAAATCCCCATGTTAGCTATGTAAGGAATATCCTTGGCTCTATTTTCACCTAGAACTAAAAATGTAGTGTCCACCATCATTGCCTTCAACTGTTTTTCTTTGGCTCTAAAAATTCAGTGATGCGGCCTCCATTATCATTATACCAAAAGTTGTTGATTGGGATGGAAAGCGAAGGGTTCTCTTCTTGATGCTTGCATGCATTTTTAGAATTAGATTTAAGTGTTTGATACATGAACTTCTCTCCATTTGACCTCGTAGCATTCTCATGGTAGTTTTGAGCACTCGAAAATAATACTATCCTCATCACTTGATCACTTTGATACATGCTACTCAAGATGGAAAATTGGGAATTTGGTGGTGACTTGAGCACTCCTCTTATGTTCATGACACTTGGCATTCAACTATGCTGCGAAATTATGGCACTTGTTAGATAGATATGCATTCATCGGAGTTCCTTTCACATGTGTTTTTGTTGCTTATCTAGAACTTTGACTCAACATTCATAGCTATGTTGGGTGCTTTTATGTTTGGCATGTATTGGGATATATCCCATATGAAACAAGATCCTATGTTTAAATATATTTATATAGTGGTGCTCCTTCAACACTAGTCAATGCATTGAGCACACCATGAAATCCCTGGGTTGTCTCCTTTGCGCCTTATGTATGTGGGCATTATCGATCTATTGTGACATGCACTACAACCCTTCATTTTTTGTTTGATATTGTCTCTCTCCCTAAAAATGGAGCCTCTTATTTTTCAACCTAGGAGAAAGGCTCATAAGTCCCCCTCTCCATCTCAAGATTCTTTTCATAACTCATGTTTCACTTGGAAAAAAAAAGTCATCAACACTTGGCATGACAATCCAATTTTTAAATTGGCAAAGTTAGTTCAAACTCCTCTGAAAATTTCAGAGAAGTTACTTCAAACTCCTTTGAACACTTTGAAGGATTTACTTCAAAATCCTTCGAATAGTTTGTAAGAGTTCCTGTCTTTTTCTCTGATATATTATGTTATTACGAGAGTTAGGAGAAACTCCTTTGCGTAGTTCAGAGGAGTTACTTTTAACTCCTCTGAGCAATTAGAAGGAGTTACTCTCTCAGCTTCTAAATTAATCGAAGAATTTTCTCTTTATCCTTCTGATCAAACCAACCCCAACCACCACATTTAATGCCATAAACATTTGTTTGGCTATATAAACAAAACCATGTTAAGTTTAATGTTATCCGACCAATTTCTAGTGAGGGAGGAAACATGAGGTTAAACGCATTGATTTCGACTATGTTTGAACCTCTCGCCTATCCATACCGACCATGTGGCAGTGTAATCCAGGAAACATAACCTCGCCTCTCTTCTATTCTAAGCTTATGGTTAAGTCTTTGTTATTTTTTTTCCTTGTTCCTTTCTGCCTTGCCCTAGATTGATAATCCTTTTTTTCTCCTCATCACTTCACTCCTGGCCATAACCCCTTTCATGAAACCTTAAATTTTTCTTAGAGCATGTTCCATGCCACAAAATCAATGACCAATCACTGCCTTTTTTCTTCACTGCGATGAACTTTCCATGTACCCTTTCCCTTAATCATTGGAAACCATGAATCTTACCACTATCACAAAGACCGGAATCCATAGGGTTATGGGGTTTCCTCACACTCCTCTAATCTAGTCGTGGTTTTTTCCTGGATCTCTCTCCTTTGTTCATGAAAACACCTAACTCTAAATCATAGACTTTCAAATTAATTCTCCTAGCACATCAAATAAGTTACTACTAAATTCTTCGATGTGCTTGGAAGAGTTAAAACAATTTCCTCCACGCATTTTGGAACCTCTGGATATAAATCCTCTGATCATGTCGGAGGAGCTACTTTCAACTCCTCCAATATGATCGAAGGAGTTACTTTTAAGTGCTCTGAAATCCTTGATAATATGATAGTTCCATTCGATAACATATCAGAAAATTTGGAAATAACTCTTTCGATCTCATCAGAGGAGTTGTTACGAACTCCTTTTATGCGATCAGAGGAGTTGTTTCTAACTCCTCTCATGTGATCGAAGGAGTTGTTACTAACTCCTTCGATGCGATTAGAGGATTTGTTACTAACTCCTCCGATGTGGATGGAGGAGTTGTCCTTAACACTTATGAACTGTATCGAAGAATTTGATTTCTTGAGCTTCAATTTCACCTTTGTAAGATGGTTCCCAAGCGTTTCACCCTAAAACATCATTGGAGAATTTGAGCATTCTCTACTATTAACCTGACATATGCATGAAGAAACTTTCCATGTCTTGATAATTTCAGTAACTCTTATAATTTCCCAATCATTTAGTTGTATTTCAAATAACATTTTCTAAATGTATCCTTTTTCTAGACTCAAACATGTCACCACAGAAGAATACGATGAAGAAAGAAACAAGGGATGAGCCATCTATAAGATCCCAACAAACAGTAGAGGCATAAATTGTCAGGACCATATATGATGATACTTCAGGACTTCTAGAGAAGGATGGTGAGACCTGAAAATGGGGAGAAGTATATTATATGTTCAAGAATTCAAACTTATCTTAGGAGGCAAAAGAGCCATATGATATCCATTCATTCATGAACATCACAAAGTCAGGAATTTTCAGGGTGGCTGCACAACCAACAATCTTCCCTTGTCCAGACGCTATTTCGTGGATTTTGAAGAATATAAACCTAAATATTTAATATGTATGTAATTCAAGAAAAGAACCTATAGCTTCATTTAGGTCTGATAATTTAGTTAAATGTTATCATATTGAAGTTAGGAAAAAAATACTGGATGGTGAACTCCTCAACAAGTTGGAACTTACACCGAAAGATTTATTACCCACATGGTACAAAGAAGATAAGTTGCTCAGTTATCGACCCAAGAGTCGGTACCCCATGACCAATTTAAGGATACCCTACCAGTATATGGTAGCCATGTTGTGTAGTTTATATGGGGAACCATATGCAAATCATTTCCCCCTATCATACATGCCCCTAATTTATTTATGCGCATATGTGGGGCTCTCATTCAGTTGGGCAGACATATTGTCTAAAAATCTCAAAGATGCCATCTTTGTAGTTACACAAGCACAACCAAGAAAATTTCCCAATTTCCATATGTCCTCATATCTCCTAGACATAATGTGTACAACCCACAGGTACCCAAACATGGGGTGGAGTTGGTTTCCCTTCGATGTTGCTATCCACATCTACTGCAAATTTGTTTGGAAGAAAAAATACCAAACAAAATATCAATTAATATGCAAACACTTCCTTGTCCCCTTGTATGAATTTATATTTTTCACCTCTGCAGCTTGTATGAAAGGCAAAGCCATAATATTCATAAGAAGGATCCTGAACTGGTGTGGAGCACGGTACCTATATAAGAATATACGGTGCAATGAAACCACTCCACTTACTCCCTTGGTTCATTCCTGACAAACTTGGGCCTTAAGAGGTGGCATATCAAAATGTCATACATGGGTTCGAAGGAATGATATACATATCAAATAAATAAATTTTTCCTCTACCTCTATACATTGGAAACTATTTCTTTCAGAACACTAAGCAAGCTCAAATAGAAGTGGACATATTACTTTCCTACCAATTTGGAAAGGAAAGATTAAGGAGGCATGACCCTAAGGATATCTTCAAATAACACTCCAATAGCATGAGAATCCCATACAAATACACCACTTAGTTCTAGGAAGAAGAGGAGGTGCATCAAAAATCCATAACTTATGACGAAGTCATTTTCAACAAGCGGGGCCAACCAAAAGGAAGGATCCCCAATGAAGAAGATTCCATAGAGGTGGCCAGAAAATAGGTACACTGAGATGAAGTTGAGAGATATTCTCCCATATTTGTTTCAACCCATTCAGGCTTCCATGAAGAAGAGTAGGTGCATCAAAAATCCATAACTTACGATGAAGTTATCTTCAATGGGCAGGGCCAACCAAAAGGAAGGATTCCTGACGAGGAAGTTTCAAGAGAGGTGACTAGAAAATAGGTAGAACGAGATGAAGCTGAGATATATTCTCCCATATTTTTCTCAACTCATTTAGGTTCTGCTGAAGAAGAGGAAGGAGCACCAATAAATAGAAAGAGAAGAGAAGTTTCTAAAAAGGAGGAACAACGTTAAAAATAAACCAAAAATAGAAGTCGACAAAGAAAAGGCTAGAGAAGACGATGAAGTGAAAGATAAATCAAAAGTTGAAGGAAGAGATAAATCCAAAGAAACATTTGTTGAAGAAAAATAAAAGGAGCTAGCAATGACAAGAGTAGCAGTGGAATTAGCAAAGAAGGAGGAAAAAGAAGCAGTAGATAAAGTTGTTGAAGAAGAAAGACAAAGGAAGAATACAAAGAATAGAGAGGGTGACACACGCCCGATGGAATTGGATATCCCTAGAACGTTTATTGTGAGTACAAGAGAAAATAAAATGAGTAGTGGTTTAAGCCTCAAGCCCTGGGGACGTTTTCTATCAACCGAAGTATTAGATTTAAGAAGTTTCACATATGAGAGTAAAACCAACATAATTGTGCAAAAAAGAGTGAAAAAGGTTCCATTGGATAAAGTAGTTGAAGAAGAAAGATAGACGAAGAATAAAGAGGACATAGAGGGTGACACACAACCAATTGACTTGGATATTCCAGAAACATCCATTGCATCTACAGGAGAAAAAGAAACGAGTACTGGTTTAGACCTCGAGCCTTGGGAACCTTTTGGATCAGCTGAAGTATTGGATTTAAGAAGTTTCTTATACGATAGTAAAATTGGCATAATTGTGCAAGAAAGAGTGAAAAAGGTTCCAGTAACAGAAGGATCTCCTTTATCAGTGGTTACTCAAGTCCCATCATAGGAGATGTCAGGGAAGACCCTGTGGCAACAACTGGGGAAGGATATGCATTTATGGATGCAACCGTAGACAAAATACAAAGGCTATGCCAACATAATGAAGAGAAAGAGGCGAGGATTAGGGAGTTAGAAGAAATAATTCAACAAGTAAAGATCGATGAAAGAAGCGTCCTCAAATTTAAGGTCAGTGCAGAAAAAGTTAGGAATGATTTGGAAGGTGCCATCATTGACATGTATTCCAATCTACACCTATTCCAAAATGCAGCTGCAATAGTAATTGACCAAACTAATTGGATACAAATACAACTGACACAATACAACACTATCCATGAAGGTATCGCAGACATTGATACCTAGATATAGGAGAACCTTAATGCACCTCCTAAGCTATATAAACATTAAAAATCATCTATAAAGACATATATGTATGCATTATATTATTTACAGCATGTAGGGAAAAGAGAAGATAAGAAGTTTGGAATGGCAGTCTCCCAATATTAGATTATCTTGGGAAGAATTTGGTCATGGAAGAATTTGTGAATGTTGTCCAAGACAACACAAGTCGAAGGAGACAGATAGTTAAAGCAACAACCTTTGTCTCCATAGATTTCATTGACCAACATGTGCTACAATCGGTGAAGCTTCACAGTATGATACAACCTTTCATGACAAAACTAGAGAAGGATATGAGCGCCCTTGATGACAACATATCCATGATGAGGAAATACCAAAACAACTATCATACAAAAGAATCGAGTCACTATATAACCAGTTGAAATTTTGGATAGCTTATCTCCGAAGAAAAAGTTCATAGGGAGATGAAAAAATGACTATTTTTCTCTCGTCCTTTTCCTAAACACTTCAAATTTCATCCTTTCTTCCACTTTTCATTAGAATAGAGAAAATGAACAATTTTTTAACTGCCTTTTCAAGAAGAAGGGGAAAAGACACATAGGAGTTACTGACTTTTGTATAAAATAAGATAGAAGCTCCTTAGTAAAAAATCTTTTTTGGGCTTTTCAAGCATTGTTTAGACCCAAGAATGTTTTTGAGAACATATAACTTGTTAATTAATATTGAGAAGCCATCAAGGAAACATATTATATAAGGAATTATGTGTAGAAATGGATCAGATCTTTAAAGTACTTCAAGTGAAGATAATTTTTGTTTCTATGGACTGTAAGAATACTTGTTTATTGTAGAATAATTCTTATACAATCTTTGTCATTATGCATTTTTTGATATTTCTTTGATTATTTCAATGCCTTTAGATATGTGGGTTATTACAATATACAT
>SNQJ01S0073099.1:19497-33350 GCA_010110895.2 Picea sitchensis | reverse complement strand
ATCTTCCTCTTTTGTAGCAACTAACTATATAAAAGTTGTGTAAGATTTTGGTTGCATTATAACTCACCGGTTACTATAGTGTTCTCCTAAATAGGATAGGTTATATATGTATGCAATTGTCTCCAATCTTCCTCTTTTGTAGCAACTAACTATATAAAAGTTGTGTAAGATTTTGGTTGCATTATAACTCACCGGTTACTATAGTGTTCTCCTAAATAGGATAGGTTAGTATAGATTAATAATAGGCCAGTTTATTTATATACATGGTCTTCACCTGCATATTTGCATTTCATTCTCACTATCCACCCACCTCATTGGTATAGTGGACCATAATGAGTATGGAAAAAAAAAGGACATTAGTAAATGGAAGCCACACCAAATTCCATATGGGCATCCTAATCTAAACGATGTAAATTCTAATTGGGACCGTATACCAGGGAGTAATCATTGTTGTTGTCGGGCGAAGTTGATCCTATCAACACGATCCTCGTGATGATGTTCATATTTAGTTGACACTTGAGCAACATGTGTCTTGATACTTGGAGTTCAAGATTAGGATGGACACCCATTATTTTTAATAAAGACAACTAAAGTCTGTGTAGGCCCGAGAGTCCTCAAAAACTCAGAATTTAAAAAAAAAAATTCAAAATTTTGACAAAATTTATTTTTTTTGCAATGATAAAAATAAGTGCTAACACCTATAGTTATAACCAACTAAAAACTTCTTAATCAGGTTATGGAAGGCTATTATAAACTCAATAATTTGTCCCCATGACCTTCTTCGAATAGGCCACATGAAATGATGGGTGAATCATCGAGTGGTTGGATGAGCCAATCAATAGAAAATTGATCCAATGCACTAGAGTACCTTATAGGGGCCATATAGTTTTGGTGCTATATTCTAGGAGCCCTTGTATTTAAGAGAATATTTCTTATAAAACTAAAGAGTAGTGAAAAAATGATATCATTCATCAAAATAATTCTTAAAGTGATTTTGATTGACCTATTGTTTCATTGGATTTCAAGTAAAAAACCACAAATTTTATCCTAAAATGCATGCAGCATAGTTGTTATGTTATTAAGTGTGTGATACACTTCCTAAAACTTTAATGTTATTGGTATATATAATTCCATTGAAGGAGTTTTTTCCATATACAAATTCACAATATCTCATTTTGGTGACTATATGATAAGTAATGTTATACCACCATTCAGTAAGGGGTAGCCATTGAACTCCTTGGTTTTGTTGTTTCCCTACAAAACTCTATAAATAGGTTTCCAATAATTTTTTACAACCTTAGCTTGACCATTGGTTTTTTGATGAAAGTTTGTTCTCATGTTCATATTTGTGCCTTAAAATGTAAAAAACCACTACTAGAACCTGCTAGTGAATGTAGGATCATGATTCAACACAATATAAGTGGGCATGCCATTTAACTTATGATCGATGAAAACTTTGGTCACTATGAAAGGAATAAATGGGTGATTTAAGGAAAAAAAGTGAGAATATTTGGAAAGGACGTTGACTACCATCACACCAATTTGTTACCAACTTTAAAGACACCAATTACAAAATCCATGGAAATGTCAGTCTAGATCATTAGAGATATTTTAAGGTAAAAAATAGGCATAAAAAAACTTTTATATCAACATAAACTTTAAATAATTAATAGGATTCAATATGATGATGTCAACCATAAGGAAAATAGTTTTGGAGGGAAAGAAAAAAAAACTTTTTTTCATTGTATTTTTAAGTTATCTCCTTATAAGTTTCCTCAAATTTTAGCTATAGGAACTCGTTGGATGGGGAGTATCCCTAATCTGGACTATATTGAGAATGAAAGGAAGGTGGATATATAACAAGGAAACAAAAAAATATATTGAAAGAAACAAAATAACATAGTTAAAATCATATTCTATTAATGATTGTCTGGAATACAAAAGACTGTAAAATGAAAAACACACAAGCTAGTTAGAATGGTGGTAGCTTATCTTTGAAGAGAGAGATGTGTCAACTATGCTCATTCACAAGATGTTTATTACAAAGAGGATAAAAAGGAATTTTAACATAAAGTATCAATGAGAAAACCCTAAACCTACAAAACCCTAATCCGAGAAGATGAAACTCTAAAAGGTTTGTGGGCCACAATGTGGTTAGTTGATATGTCCACTTCCTAGTAGTGCAACTTTTGCACACAATATCTATTTGGGGTGCTTGGTACTCCATTGGAAAGGTATAGACAAAGAGTACATGCTCCATTTGTCATAACATCTTCCTTTAGCTACATGTTAGGTGTTACCGCATAAAAAACCATCATTTATGGCCTCAAACAACCTCAGAAGTTTGGGACCCGAAAAAGAACATAAAAACTGTCAAGATGTGGAACAATTATGAATTAGTGGAATAGGTTGGTGGCCACTAGTATCCACTTGGATTATTCCTCCCCCCTTAGGAAGAAATGGTCCGCAATATCTCAAGTTCCTCCATCTAATGGGGAAAATTTTGTTGAATTTGACTACTAGTGATCCACTTGGCTA
The DNA here is from genome assembly GCA_010110895.2 of Picea sitchensis. Taxonomy (NCBI): domain Eukaryota; kingdom Viridiplantae; phylum Streptophyta; class Pinopsida; order Pinales; family Pinaceae; genus Picea; species Picea sitchensis. The sequence continues at coordinate 30,812 of SNQJ01S0073099.1, read as the reverse complement.
AGTGAAGAAGCTTCCCTGCTTTGACGATCAGATATAGTTGGATGTTTTGTTGGTGGGTTCCCTTAATTTTAGTTTCCATGATTAAATCAATTTTCGCATGTTCAATTCATTCATAATTGATTACTGTAGGGGCCAAGTGCTCAATTTTTTCCGAAGTGTCTAAGAGAGGTGGAAAATATGGTCAAAGTAGTTCCACATTAAATATTGGGTGCAAGAAAAGGAAAGGAGGAATAGTTAATTGAAACAAATTCTCACCCATAGCCTTGGTGATGGTGTAAGGCCCGTATCAAAGTGATAAGATCTTCTGATGGAATATTTTGAGGCACTCGTTCTACAAATGAAACCATAACGTATCTCCTACTTGAAACTTGTGTGGTACCCGATGTTGATCGTCACATTGCTTGTACTTGGAATTGGATTTATGCAAAATATCATGAATTTTTTCTTATATTTGCTTGAATATCTCAAAAACATTGGCTTTTAAATCAATCCTGATGTGATCATGGGAGGAGAATTCTTTTGCAACTGAAATGGATAGAGCTACATCAATGGGGGCCAATGGTTGGAACCCTAAGCACACCTAAGAAGGGATATGTCCAATCGATTTATGGAGAGATTTTTTTTGGATATGTTGAATATAAGGAAGGATATCATCCCATGTACATGGATGTTTGGAATTTTACATCCCGAGGATAAGGAAAATAATCTTGTTCACTACCTTTGTTTGTCCATTAGTATGTGGGTGGAAGGTAGTCAATTTGGTTAGCTTGGTTTCCATCATTTACCATAGGATGGAGAAAAATTTACTCAAGGAACTACTATCTCAATATGAAATAATGGTCTGTGGGATCCAAAAATGAACCCAAACATGTTAAAAGAAGAGCTTAGCAATGGCCTTGATTGTGGTGCTCTTCTTCCAGGGTGCCAAAAATACCATTTTAGAGAATTGATCAATGAACATGAAGACACAATCATTCCCATGCTTGGTTGAAGGAAAAATGGACATGTAATTCCAAGGCCTATCTAGAGTAGGAAGAGTGGTGTATAGCCTATGTTTTTTAATGAAAGGTTTGAAAATGGTGTAGAAAGTGCATGATCTGATGTACTTGTGAACATATTGTCAAAGCTTCGACCAATAAAAATTCTTTTGCAGTACTACCATTGTTTTCTCCATGTCAAAGTGTCCTTCCAGCTGACTGTAGTGAGCTTTCAAAATCATATTTGCCTACTCACTTGAAGGAACATAGAGGAACACAGAGATGGATCAGATGGCATAACATTCCATCCTAGAGATGAATGTCCGGAATAGTTTTTCCTATGCTAAATTTCGGATAGGTAGAAAAAAATTGATACTAACTATTCTATAATTGTGTCCACTCGGATGTCTCATGCCCACAAGAGTTAATAACTGTGGTTAATGCCACAAATGGAGGTCGATTGAGGTACTCTACAAAATGGTAGGTATTTCCCTTATTGTACTTAAAGTTCAAGTGGAATTTCTACAGGTACATGGATCGCATATGATGTTGGTGATTATATAACGTTTCCTATGTTTGTATGAATTGTAGAGGCCTGCGATCAGTTTGGATGATCGTTTCCTTCCATAGAATTTAATTCTTCCATTGTTGACATCCCTGCACAATCAAGTAAATCCATTTATTGTAGGTGGGGTATTTGTGAATAATATTAGATAGTGTTTCATTATGATAGGAAACCATATTCCCATTTTGAGTGAATATTGCACAGATATCATAATATGAAGCATCTATCTCAATATCAAATGGTTTTTGTAGGTTTGGTATAATAAGGACTGGTGTTGAGCAGTGGAAAAAATTCAAATACTCGAATAAGTTATGTTGGGATTTTACCAAAACAAGTTGTCCTTTTATCCACCCTTGGTCACTTGGATTAGGGCCCAAACGATATGAGAGAACCCCAACAAAAAACAACGATAGAATTTGGCGAGGCCCAAGAAGCTGTAGAGCTCGGTTAGTGCCCTTGGGAATGACCAATCCTGGATGAGTTGGATCTACATTGGATCCACATGCATAACCTACTCATCCACTATGTATCTCAAACATTAGATTCTCCACATGTCGAAGGGACACTTCTCTAAATTTGAATACAACTTGTGTTGTCGTAGGCTACCCAAGACTTGTTGAATGTGCTTCAAATGTTCCTCCCATGTATAGTTAATGATAAGGATTTCATCCATATATACGACCATAAAGGAATTTGTTAATGGTTGCAATATATAATCCATGATATTCATGAATGTGTCCAGGTAATTACTCAAGACAAAAGGAATGACCAACCACTTGAAGAGACCATATTTAGAATTGAATGTTGTCTTCCATACATCAGTTTTCTCAATCCACACCTAGTGGTATCCCGACTTCAAATAAATATTATTGAAAAATTTGGCTCCCTTGAGTTGATCGATAACATCATCAATTTGGGGGATCGAGTATCAGTTCTTGACTGTGATTTTTTTCAAGGCTCTATAATAAATACAAAGTCACCATGTCCCATACTTATTTTTTATAAGAACAATTGAGCTCCCATAAGGTGAGGATCTTGTTTTATATGGCCCTTTAGAATTAGTTGTTGGGTGGTGAGTTTGATTTCTTCCTTCCCCATAATAGAACACTTGTATACATGGTTATTAGGAAGAGGAGAAATGGGTGTCAAATCAATTGAGTGCTTTACCTGATAGTGAAAAGCCACCGTAGTAGATGGCAAGGAAAATATGTTTTTGTGCTCATCTATCTTTTCCACCTATTTTTGTTGTGTAGAGAGACCTCACGCATAGGTTTTTGCAGTTGCAGTGACCTTTCATTCACCTTCTAACTAAACAATAAAGAGGAAAAATCTATCAGTCTAAGAGACCAGCTTTCTGCACTATTTTCTATATAACACGAGACCGCAATAGTTGGGACTACCTCTGATACCCTGTAGAGTTGACCTACCAAAGTAATAATGACACTATGGGGTCTAGATTCATAAAAAACATGATTCTTCTACATACATGGTTTTCGTAAAAGAATATAACTCAGAGTCTTTAATACCCATCTTTGTGCATAAGGTATGGAAGATGTTGGTCTACTTCGACATCGTCTCATCTCTCTCCTCATGTAGATTTTTCCATCTTGTGTACAGGCCATCATTTCACTAAGAGTAGCGAGGTTCTCTACAGCCCAGTATGGGATAGATGTTGTCACATTAGCATGACTCTAGATTTAATAAAACTCAAAGTCGACTCAATTAAAGAAATAACAATGATAAAAATAAGTTTGACTAGATAAAAAAACATTTTAAACTTGAATCTATCAAGAATTAAGCACTGAAATGATCAAATCAGGAATTCAAGCATGGAATAAAATTATAAAAAAAAATTTACACCTTAACAAATTTAATCCCTCTTGGTGCTTGATCCAAATTTAAGATGGATCTATGCAGGTAGTTTCCAATAAGGTAGTACTGCTCCTTGAGGGTGTCAAAAAATATTCCCAAGTGGTTCCTATCCCAAAAATTGTAGACTAGTTTTTAGCATGTTTCTCACAGTAAATATCCCACCAATATATGATATGGGTAAGGTACTTAAGGAGTGCAAAGGTGATTTTTTTATTATTGGAAAAATTTTGGACAAAGAAATAACTCTCTAGAATACTTCACCATTTTCCCAAAGCATCTGCATCTATTTGGAATTCAAATAAATGAATATCAAAGTTAACTTCTACCTTAAAGGGTGTCACACCTCTGATGGGACTTCTAGCTTAAGGTGTCACCACTGTTGTTGGGAACTGTCGAAGGATATGGGAAAAAGTATTCGTCATCTCGTTCATGTGTCACGTGAGGGATTCCGCGAGTAATAATTTGATAGGATATCCTACTCTATCGTATCTATTCTTCTTCCATGGGGGTATTCTTGGGTTGGTAAGAGTGTTCTTCCCCAAGCTCAACCATTTTTCCAACTCTCAGTAGCCTGACCTCATCGGGGACATGCACAAAGAAACAACAAATGGAATATTTCTATGATACCATTGATCTAGATTATATTGAGAATGAAATGAAGGAAGAGATATAAAAAGGAAACACATAGATATATTTCAAGAAACACAACAATACAATTAAACTCAGATTCTATTAATGATTATATAGAACACAAAATATTGTAAAATGCAAATCACACAAGCTATCTAGAATAGTGGTACCTTATTTCTTAAGAGAGAGATGTGTCGGATATGCTAATTCACAAGAAGATGATTACAAAGAGGATGAGCATTCCTTTTAACATAAATAATCATTGATAAAACCGTGAACATTGAAAACCCTAACTCCATAAGATGAAACACCAAAAGGTTTTTGGGCCTCGATGTGGTTAGTTGATACATCAACTTCTCATGGGTGTAAATTTTTCATACGATCTCCATTTGGGGCACTTATTACCTTCTCAAAAAGATATCTACAAGGATTACTCATTTAATTCATCCTATCATCTACCATTAGCTACATGTTAGGGATTTATACACAAAGAAAAACTTCATTTAGGGCCTCAAAACGAACCGAAAAGTTTGGGACCAAAAAAAACATAAACAAAATTGCCAAGATGTAGAACCATTCTGAATTAGTGGAATAGGTGGCTGACCACCAGTATCCACTTGGATCAATCCCACATTCAATGAGTACCCACTCTGCATTTCTTTTATAGATTCATGGTGGAATAAACTAGAATTAGATGGAAACAAAATGTTTGTTTTGAGGAAAAACTTTTTTTTTGTGTATTTTTAGTTTATGGGTGTATCAAAAGTATGCAGAGTTGGTACACATTGGATGAATAATTTAATTTGTATCGAACAAGTTCTTAAACATGAAATTTGAGAAAACCTATAATGAGATAAGCTGAAAATATGATTAAAAAAACGTTTTTTTTTTCCTTTGAAAATTGATCTCTTATTTTATTATTTTAACTAATATTTTCTTAAGGACGCTATTTTTAGACCTAAATATTTCTCTAATGAGTGGATATGATCAATAATGGATACAATTTCCTGTTAGTCTTCATTGTTTCACCCCTATTCCTTTGACAAGCATCACATTCAATTACAAAAGTGATCATTTCCTCATTGACACCTTCCCAAAAGAAAGAGTGCATAATTCATTCATAGGTTTTTTCAAATCCATAGTGACTCATAGTAGGGGATGCATGTGTGAAAACATTTTGACATGAGAATCTAGTTTAAAAGAAGAAACAAAATTGCAAATCACAATAATCTAGCTGCTAAGAAGAGAGAGCACTTGCAAGCATGAGACGAAAAACACATAATAGAGAATGGACTATTGTACAATGAGAGAGTGATACATACACACATATATGGATGCATACATGCATGCATGCATACATACATACATACATACATAAATACATACATACATTCATTCATACATACATACATACATACATACATAAGAAATGCACACTAGGTTAGGGCTTCCTTGTGCATGCACACGTGACTCCAAATTTAGCTGGCACTAAGTGGTGATAACTGGCCCACAACTATTCCAAGATGATAAGTGGTGGCTCAATTTCCTAAAATAAAGGATTATAATCCATGAATAAATCATTTAAAAATCGAAAATAGAGAAAAATAGAAAAGAAAATAACTTCCCTTCCTTGATTCATGGAGTAAGGTTTCTTAAATCACTCTAGGAACTCAAACATATGAAATATAATCCTAAAATTAGGGAATAAGACCCTAAAATCAAGGGGAAAGGTGGGAAGAGTTCATCAAATGGCTAATAATATCTTATTCATGTTATCTCGTAGCCTAGGGATAACTAAGGAGATTGTGTCTCGAGGCCCACAGGTCATAGACATGGAGTACCGAGAGCCATATTGACTTGGGCTTGGCCCTGGAGGACCCATCCTTCTTCTTTGGTGCCTCCATCCTGTCAGCAGAAATAGCATCTATCCCATCGACCTAGTCTTGAGGCAACAATGGGTCTTGCTCCATGAGGTAATGAGTCCGAGTATCATGGTATGTGTCACTCTGATTCTCAAAACATTTTAATATGTGCATTTAATTCTCTTTTGCTTCATGATGTGTGTTTGGACTTTATTCCTTTTGACTTGTCCATACTTGGTGGGGATGACATAATTCCCTATCTAGTTGGATCCTTTAGGATTAAGTTGCCACTGCGTCAGTTTATGAAAGGTCATCATCCATTCCTACCATACTTATCACTTTTCATCATCTTCCCTCTCATATTTCCCCTACATTAGTTCACGCATTGGGTTTTCCAATCTAGTAAAGGGTTGTACCTTGCCTTGTGGGAAGAAGGGGCTCAGTTCCCAGAGGGTAAAAGTAGATGGAAAAAGATAAAATCCAAAAAACAAAACCTTCAGATGCTTCACCCAAGGATCCCCGAGAAATAAATAAAAGGCTTCTTAGTAAGAAAATGTAGGGACCGGTAAAATAAATAAACTCAAGACCAAGTTGGAAGATAGGGGGTCTCGTCATGAGCCAACCTATTAGGTCCATGGGCATGTAGCGGTATGGAACTACTATTCATATGGTCACCATGCCAGGGTAGTTTCTCTTGGTGGCATAGCCAAAAGAAAGTGGGTCTCATCAGGATCCAACCTTCTCATCTTTGTGAAATTCTTGTGGGTAACACTTTCACCACTTGTTACCATGCCAGGGCAGTGTCCCCCAGCTATTCTCTTGAAATAAAAATCAATAAGATAAAAGGTAAAAGGGAATTGAATGGGCTAGGAAACATGTTCATCCATGACAAGGTGCAACTCACCCTCTTCATAGGAACCCATAGGTAAGCCCTACATTTCCATGTCACCACTGCACCCCTTGCCCAAACATCTCCCACACCATATCATGCGCTTACATGACCTAGAAATACTCCACACCTATGGATAACCATCCCAATAGGATGTCCTAGACCCCTCACAAAATCTGGCTTGAAGAATAACACAACGTCTCTAAGCACTTGTCTGGGAAAATGGGGGGTCTTATGCACATGTTTGGGTAAGTAGATTATTAGATGTGATTGACATTGCTATGATCCCTATGATTTATGAGCCCATGGAAGCGTAATCTTTTTTGTTGAAGGACCATGCCCGACGGATAGGTACACATGGGGAGATAATTAGCTTGGAACTCCATAGGGATAAAATCCCACCATGTGGATGCTGAGACCCCAGCTAGGGGAAGACATATACCAAAGGATTGCACAGGAGAGAGAGGAGGACGTTACAACAGAGACAACTTGGCAGTCTTGAACCCAGGGGGGTCTTTCCCTCCCACCATGATGTTGTCCCTTGAAGGCCCTTGATGTCATCATTAAAGGCCTTGATGTCACCTAGTTGAGATATCCAACTTGAGGACATATTTGGTTGCCACATGTGGTAGTCCTGAGGGGTTTTGAGCCCAAACTTTTCACTTGGATGGATAACATTAAAAAAAAAAAGGATAACGTCACCCTAGGAGGGGCATGAATTCACCCTAAAAAGATAAAATTAGGGTCTAAATTGTCAATTTTATGTCAAAAATTGGATATTTGATATAATTGGCCATGTCTTCCTTTTTGAACTAATTTTGTAATTAAAGGTCATTTGGATTGTATAAATAAGATATTAATCCCTTGTATTTTTTCATCATTCTTTCACTCACACAAGTGATGTATGAAATTCATCCTCTTTAAGGCTTATTGGCTGAAATTAAGTGGTGTGCAACTCTTCGAGGAGGCTTGTCTTGGTGTTTTTTGGCATTTTCTTGGTGGAAAGTTTTCAACTAGGGCATTGGCTATATTATTCTTGGTGAATGTAAGTGAAATTATTCAATTATTCTTTCCTTTGAATGGTTATAGTATCTTTACTTTGCATTTACTAAGATCATGAAATTGCTAGTATAAAACCCTAGGAGATTGAGAACATGTTATTGTCCTTATCTCAATAGTTATCCAGCTTCTAGATTTTGCTAGAAAACCTATCCATTGAAGCATGTGCTATATCCCTACTATTGTATCACTCTAACATCATTTCCTTCATCAAGCCTTTATTTATCTTAAGCTTGAAGTAAAGAATAAGGAAACCCGTTAGGGCCTAGGGTTACCTACTTCCTAATAGTTGTTTTCCTTCTATGGTTTGGTGATTGAGGCCTTGGGTTACCAACATCTCAATAAGTTTCCCTCTTGTCTCTAGTTCACACATTATCATTTATTTCCTTCGAGATTCTACTGCAAAAAGTGACTCCATTAGCCCTAAAGATACTAGTTTATACCTTGTACTTGATTGATTGATGAAAACAAACGCCAAACCCTTTACCTCAAGCTATATACTAACTATTTCTATCCCTAGATTAGACTAATTTACTAACATACTTGTTGTTATTACAAAATTAATCTACAACCATATATTACAGCAGTAAAATCTCCTAAAAGCAATTATTAAATTTGATTTTTACGTTGCCTTATTAGATTTTCACAAGTGCTAGTGTATTGTTATTATTGGGTTACAATTTTGGGTCATTTTGAATCTCATTTGAGGCATAACTTGTGAAGCCATCATCATATATTTATTGTTGTTATAAATTTCTATTTGCTTCATCTTATATCAACTTATTTCTTTTATTGAAAAGTCCAAGATTTTACGAAGCACTGACATCAATCATTACATGCAAAAATAGTGTTTTCTTGTTGTCTTGTTCTCGGCAGGTACACTTAGCATATCTTTGCTTCATATTGTTAAACCTTTGGAACTTTCTCATCGGTGTAATTTGTGAGAGGGGAAAATTTTTCTTGATACCTTTACCTTTTCCTTCTCGAAAACCCAGGTCATTGGGGACGTCTACCATGGGATTTTCATCCATAAAGAGAAAGAGGTGTCTTATTTAGGTGATACTGAGTCAATTCTCCTCAAAGACGATACTTTTTGGTAATGTTTTCCTCAAAATCCTTTACTTTACAAAGCTTACATGGTGACTCCACTGAGGGTGATCCCCTTATCCCTTTGATAGTTTCAGAAAAATTATCTGGCGACTCCACTAATGACAAATCCAACCATGACTTCTCAATGGGACCCAAGAAATTTCAATCCCTTAGAAATGAGTAAAATCTCGAGATACCCCTGACAAATTCCCCCGAGCTATGAAAAGTGCCCCCCCTAGATTCACTGGTTGTGATGGGGTTAGAGTTGACAATCACATGGATGATTTTTGGTCTTTCTTTCAACTCCAACCTATCAATGATTATGCTAAGGATTTGGAAATGAAAAGTTTCCCTACCACTCTTCATGGCAATGCTAGAGAATGGAATTACAATCTCTCTGATGCCAGCATCACATCTATGGACTAGCTAGAAGAAACCTTTCTCAAGAGATGGGGCATTAAATTGAAGGCTATAAAAATGATACTAAAAAGACTTGAGTGCAAGCTAAGAATGAGACTGTAAGGGAATTCCAAGATAGATTTGAAAAATTTCTATGGAAAATTCCTATAATCCATATCCCTAAAGGAAAATACCTTGCTCACCTCTATAATAATGCACTTGTGGTTCATTTAGGGTTTCTCATGAGTAAAAGGAAGCTAGAAACACTCAATGAAGCTTATACCATGGTTATAGAAATCAAGGCAAATATCTCTTTGTTCAAGGAAGGACACCTCCTTACCCTAGATTCTCTTAGTTTGGAGAGATTAGTCTCCCTTGGGACCTTTACTTGTAATTTCCAAGAGAAAGGGGAACAAGTCATCGACCGACAAGAAGTTGAGGAGAAGGATCCTAATGATGTTTTCCACTCCTATGAGGAAGAGCTAGAGGTTTCTCATTCTTCTTCCACGGATAATTAAAACATGGTCGAAGAGAAACATCCCGAGGATATCAAACATGATGATGAAATATTGATGTATGCTCCTCCCTCTAATGAAGCCATTCAAGAGCCTATTCCCCCTACACAAGAAAAAGAGGATGGGGTTAGTCACTTTCCCTTCCAAGTTTTTGATGACACCTTGTTCTATAATTCAAAAAGGGAAGAAGAAAGGAAATCTTTGGAAAAGACAGATCCTCCTTATTATGAAGTTAAAGATGTGGAAACAAGTCATGAGGATGAAACAATGATGCATGCTCCTCCATATAATGAAGTCATCCAAGTCATCGAGGCTCCTGCACAGGAAGAAGTAATTACAATGAGTCATTTCCCTCTCGAATATTTTGATGATGCATTATTTTATGATTTGGGAAGGAAAGAAGTACTTAAGGAGCCCTTGGTTTCCTTGACCCCTTCATGTTATAGGTGAAGAAAATAACTTCGTTAATATTATTGACGAGTTCATACATGTTCGAAGATGTAAGTGGGATGTAATTGGTTATGATGTGGATCCCACTTACGGCATTGAGAATCATCTCCAAGTATATCCTTTACAATTATCACAACAAGTTACTCCTAATCCTTACATTAGGCAAAAAGGAGATGATATAATTACAGATACTTTCCAAACACCCAGGGATGACCTAGTTCTATATTCTGCTAATGATTTTTGGTCATACCTTGAGGAATTTGATGAGTAGTCCTTTGAGAATTCATATTTATTCTATCAAGAAAATTATCAACCATAATTGTGATCAGATCTTGATAAGAGTGAGGAAGTTGCTTTCCTGAAGCAGGATACTTGTGATAAGATTTCCCACCTCCTTTTGGAATTTATGGGAAGGTTGAGTACCATAAGAAGAAGATTATTATCACAGTCTTCCATCTTCCCCTTGATAAATTGTCAGTCATCCTCTAGGATCTTTCTAGCCCCTTCTATTATCACTCTGTAATTTATTAGGCTGATAAATAAATGGAAAGAGGTAACTATTTCAACCAGATTTAGGTTGAATTCAGACCCTTCAACCAAAGAGGTCTCTCTCATGCCAAAATACTCAATAGATTTAACAATGAGCACACAGAAGGTCNGGTCATATTCTATCATAGAACATGTTATGTTTGGTTGGAACAACAAGGGAGGGCCATTGGGAAATGGATTTAAAGAGGATTGGGATGATCAATTTTCAGAAATATCAAGTTCAAGTGAAACAGGGCAAGGTAGACATACTACTGGATCTGGTAAATTTGGATGAAATGAAATAAGAGAAAAGATACAGGATCAATTCAGAAACAAAGCAATTAATAATTTTGCCACTAAATATCATAGGAAAACATTTAAATTATCCATAGTGAGAATCAAAGTGTATCTTTCAACAATTTATGTTCTTTAACCTTCTGTAAGATGATTCAGAAAGAAACCAATATGTAAACAAAGAAA
>SNQJ01S0073099.1:5316-19487 GCA_010110895.2 Picea sitchensis | reverse complement strand
AGGTGGGAATGGTGAGCGGTAGGGTGAGTGGAGGACAGGTGTTGAGTAAGGAGAGAAGGAGTGCAGGATGGGGAGTGGTAGTATCGGGTGGTGGTTTAGGAATATTTTGGAGAGGGGTAGGTGGACGGGGTAGGTGGTAAGAGGAAATAGGAGTGGGGTTACAAAATGACGAGGAGATGCCATGTTAGGTGGGACCGGTGATGGGTAAAACTACTTTTCTAACCCCACCCCCCCGCCCCCACCGTTAAAGGTAGAAAATTCAGGGGAGTCTGAAATGTGTTGTTGACTGTTGATCTGGAAAGGGGTGGATGTCGCCGATGGAGAATTCTATAGGAGTTAAGCACTACAAGATAAAATGTCTTGTTCTCTAGGAAGCATAGGATAAACAATATGTGCCACGAAGCAAAATATATTTTTTGATCTTCTTGGAAATAATTTACAACATGGAATATTATTTTCAACCGCACAATCACTGAAGAATGAATATCAATCAACATGGAGAGTTTCCCTATAAAATTTATAGGACCCTAACACCTTCCCAGGCCTCATATTGTGAAGACGTCCGAGGTATCCAACCTTCAAACTCATTGAGTAAGTCTATTGAACCTTTGACTTTTCACGATCCCTTTCTAATATGGATTGAGCACATTCATGAGAGTATGAATTGGCACCATTTTGTCCCTCCCACCTGCATCCATGAGCTAGACTTTACTAATATAATACATTTTCTAACTCATGTTATTTTTGTGCTTGAATTACCATTGCTTTGGTTTATGATGAACCGCAAAGATAGGTATTATGAGACATTGCTAGGATGGTTTCACTGGATAATTGACTACACCTAGCATTCAACTGACAGGTGAGTGCAAGAAAGTAGGTAGGAAGTTTGCATTCATTATATATAACATCGCATTTCATGCTAGATTAGTTGTATTTCCATTTATATATAAGCTTGCTTACCTTCATTGGCCAATACCATATATATCTCGGGGTGATATCACCACCCCAAATGATTACTAATCAATTTTTTTTAGATATAGCAGGTCATGGGTTATAGATATGATTCTATAGATCTGATATTCAACCAACGGGTGAGTGAAAGAGAGTAGGTAGGAAGTTTTCATTCATTGTATATACCTTCTACATTTCATGCTAGAGTAGTTATTTCCATTTGTATATATGGTTGCTTACTAATTTTTTTGAGATATAGCAGGTCATAGGTTATACCCGATATGTTGAGGTTCTCATGTGATCTACAGTATAGTTTTCATTCAACCAACAGGTGAGTGAAAGAAAGTAGGTAGGAAGTTTTCATTCATTGTATATACCTTCTACATTTCATGCTAGAGTAGTTGTATTTCCATTTGTATATATGGTTGCTTACTTTCATTTATTGTACCATATATGAGCTCGGGGTGATATCACCACCCCAAATGATTACTAATCAATTTTTTTGAGATCTAGCAGGCCACAGGTCATTCCCGATATGTTGAGGTTCTCATGCGCTCTACAGTGAGCACATGTCCACGAGTTGGAGCCAGATGTTATCCTCTAGCCTAGGGATAACTAAGGATATTATGTGTCAGGGCCCACAGGTCCTAGACATGGATTACCGAGAGACATATTGACTTGAGCCTGGCCTTGAAGGGACCATCCTTCTTCTTCAACCCATCCATCCTATCAGTAACAACAACATCCTTCCCATTGGCCTAGTCCTAAAGAAGCAGTGGGTCTTGATTCATAAGGTAATGAGTTTGAGTATCATGGTATGTGTCACTCTGATTCTCAAAACATTTGAATATATGCATTTAATTCTCTTTTTCTTCATGACGTGTGCTTGGTCTTCATGCCTTTTAACTTGTCCATACCTAGGGAGGATGAAATAATGCCCTAGAAAGTTGGTTCCCGTAAGAGTGAGTTTCCATTGGGTGGGTCTATGAAAGGTCACCATCCATTCCTACCATACTTATCACTTTTCTTCATCTTCCATCTCATGTTTCCCCTACATTGGTTCAGTAATTGGGTTTTCCAAGATAGTAAAGGGTTGTACCTTGCCTTATAGGAAGAAGGGGATAAAGGTCAAGGGGGTAAAAGTAGCTGGAAAAAGATAAAATCCAAAAAATAAAATCTTCAGATGCTTCGCCCAAGGATCCTCGAGAAAGAAATGAAATGCTTCTATGTAAGAAAAATGAGTGACCCATAAAATAAATAAACTCAAGACCTAGTTGGAGGATGGGGGTCTCATCAGAAGCCATCCTATTAGGTCCATGGGCATGTTTGGTATGACACTATTATTCATCTGGTCACCATGCTAGGGTAGTGTCTCTTAGTGGCATAACAAAGAGAAAGGAGGTCTCATCACGATCCAACATTCTCATCTCTGTGAAATTCTTGTGGGTAATGCTGTCACCACTGGTCACCACGCTAGGGAAGTGTCCCTCAAATATTATATTGAAATAAAAAACAATAAGATAAAAGTTAAAAAGGAATTAAATGGGATAGGAAACATTTGCATCCATGACAAGGTGTAGCTCACCCTCTTCAAAGGAACCCACAGGTAAGACCCACATTTCCCTGTCATCATTATACCCCTTGCCCAAACAACCCGCACACCATATCATGAGCTTACATGACCTATTTTTATCTTCACCTAGAAACACCCCACACCTATGGAGAACTACCCTACTAGGATGTCTTGGAACCCTCTCCAAAGCTAGCTTGTAGAATAACATAACATATTTGAGCACTTGTCTAGGAAAAGGGGGGTCTTATGCACATGTTTGAGTAACTTGATTATTAGATGTGATTTACATCTCTGTGATCCCTATGACTTATGATTCCATGTAGGGTGTACCTATTGTTGTTGGAGGAACATTCCCAACAAACAGGTACATATGAGGAGATTATTAGCTTAGACCTCCATAGGGCTAAAATCCCAGCAGATGGATGTTGAGACCCCAGCTAGGGGAAGACATATACCAAAGGCTTGCACAAGAGAGAGAGGAGGGAGTTCTACCATAGAAATCTTGGTAGGCCTAGAACCAGGGGGATCTTTCCATCCCACCATGATGTTGGCCCTTGAATTCCCTTGACGTCATCATTCAGAGCCTTGACATCACCTAGTTGAGGTATCCCTCTTGAGGACAAATTTTGTTAGGCATCTGTGGCAGTCCTGAGGGGTTTTGAGCCCCAACGTTTCACCTGGAGGACTAACATTCTAGAAAGAAGGATAAAATCATCTGAGGAGGGGCATGATGTCACCCTAAAAAGATAAAATTAGGGTTTAAATTGTCAATTTTATGTAATTGGCCATATCGGCCTTTTTGACCTAATTTTGTAATTAAAGGTAGTTTGGATTGTATAAATAAGGGATTAATCCATTATATTTTTTCATCATTCTTTAACTCACACAAGTGATGTCTGAAATTCGACCTCTTTAAGGCTTATTGGCTAAAATTAAGTGGTGCGCAACTTCTGGAGGAGGCTTGTCTTGGTGTTTTTTGGCATTTTATTGGTGGATAGTTTTCAACTAGGGCATTGGCTATATAATTCTTGGTGAATGTAAGTGAAATTCTAACTCTTCTATCCTTTGAATGGTTATATTATATTTACTTTTCATTTATGAATATCATGAAATTGCTAGTATAAAACTCTAGGAGATTGAGCACATGTGATTTTCTTTATCTCAATAGTTATCTACCTACTAGATTTTGCTAGAAAACCTATCCATTCAAGCACGTGCTAGAGTCCTACCATTGTAGCACTCTAACATCATTTTCTTCATCAATCCTTTATTTATCTTAAGATTGAACTACAAAATAAGGGAAATTGTTAGGGTCTAGGGTTACCTACTTCCTAGTATCCATTTTCCTTCTAGGGTTTGGTGATTGAGGCCTTGGGTTACCAACACTTCAATCATTTTCCCTCTTGTCTCTAGTTCACACATTATCATTTATTTCCTTCAAGATTTCTACTGCAAAAGGTGACTCCATTAGCCCTAAAGACACTAGTTTATACCATGTACTTTATTGATTGATGAAAACAACCCCCAAACCCTTTACCTCAAGCTATCTACTAACTATTCCTAACCCTAGATTAGACTAATTTACTAACATACTTGATGTTATTACAAAAGTAAGCTACAAACATATATTGCAGCAGTAAAATCTCCTAAAAGAAATTATTAAAGTTGTTTTTTACATTGTCTTACTAGCTTCTGACAAGTGCTACTATATTGCTATTATTAGGTTACCATTTTGGGTCATTTTGAAGCTCATTTGAGGCATAACTTGTGAATCTATCATCATATATTTATTGTTGTTATAAATTTATGTTTTATTCATCTTATGTCAACTTATTTATTTTATTGAAAATTCCAAGGTTTTACGAAGCACTAACATCAATCGTTACTTGCAAAAATAGTGTTTTCTTGTTGTCTTGTTCTGGGCAGGTACAATTAGCATATCTTTGCTTCATATTTTTGAAGCTTTGGGAATTTCTGATCGATGTGACTTGTGAGAGGGGAAAACATTTCTTGATACCTTTACCTTTTCCTTCTCAAAACCCTAGGTCATTGGGGACGTCTCCCCTGGTGACAATTATAGGACAACCTCCTGTTATGCCAATTTATCATCCACTTGCCTTTCCCTTTTGGACAAGTACAAATTGTACGATAACAATTCCTACTTAAATTTAGGGATGGATCACTCCTATGGTTCACTTTTCAAAAAATTGTCAAAATTTGACAATTAGACTCATGAAACCAAGCTCTAAAGTACCTAGGTAGGATATTGATGCTAGGAAAATATGGAAAATTCCCATGTACACCAACACCCCCCCTTGAAGCAGGAATGAGGTTTGTACAATAGATGGGTCTCGAAAATATGTATCCATGTTAATTACCCATGTTCAAAATAGATATGGAAGCCAAATATGAGGTAAAGAGGGAAAACCTAGTGGGAAGAAAATCCCCCTCCAATGAGAATCCTAGCTATGCCAGCTACAATGCATCTAATTTGTTCACTCCCAAAATATATTGCAATTATTCAAACCTATGCTCAGTGAAAAGTCATGTGTGGTGTCAAAATTTCTTGGACTCATTGAGATGAGCTCATTTTCTAGAATTTGTCCTCATAGTTCATCATTTTTCCCAAATAAACCCTTCAATGTAGTCTAGATTTTGATTGGTGTGGAAGTGGATTCTACATTGAAACGTAGATCCAAATATATTGACAAGAATAATAACCCTTTTGATTCATCCATCCTATTGAAACACTTTTCTTTCTCAACTATAGAGTTAGACTCTGATTCAGATCCTATTGTAACCCTATAGAATCCTTTGCTTCTTAGTAGAATCTCAATTTTAGACTTATATTGTGAGGATCATTGACATGGGTTTATGCATTCTCTATGTTCTATTCAATCCTTTGTCACCTGCAAATAAATATGGACTTCTATTTTTTCACCTACAAAGAAAATTATTGCTTCTTACAATCGCAACCTATTATTTGCAAAGTAAATATTATATTATTCTTAAAATATCCTCCTAATTATCTCTGATACCATGTAAAATTATCACACAATAATCTAGTTGTATAGAAGAAAGTAAATGGATAAGTACAATAATCTAGTTTTTAGGAAGAAAGAACATTTGCAAGCATGAGACCAAAAAGAAAGAAGAGACAAAACAATTGAATTCATTGCTGAATGGAATATTTTACCATGAGAGAGTCACACACACACACACACAAGGAGAGAGAGAGAACTGTTCACGAGAGAATAAGTGCACACTAGGTGAGAGATTCCTTGTACATGCACATGTGACTCCAAATTTGACTAGTAGTAAGTGTGTTGGAAATATTGTTGCAATTGATATCAAAGATAAAGATTTCAAGATAGATATTATTGGAAATATTTTTTTTGGATTTTTTACTCTCAATTTAGGTACCCTATATTTGAAGGAATGTGTACGTTATATACCTAGATCAAATGGGATCAGAGGTTATATGGTTGGAAATATTATTTGAATACATTTCTAAAGGTATATGGAAATCCCTATAAATATTTAGGAATGAGGAGATATAATTTTTTCTATCAAACAACCTAGAGATAAAGTTTAGGTCAGCCCAACCAGTATTTACAGGTCGACCCTAAAGTTGAGCACATAAACACTATAAATACAGGATATATGTGCACATTTGAATAACATCCAAGAAAATATATCAATTCAATGGTGCACAAAAGATATATGAGGTGCATAGGAGGAGCTAGAGAGTGTTTTTGTGATCTAAAGGTGTGGAAGAGTAGATTTCTTGGAGTTTTGAGGGTGTGATAGAAGG
The DNA here is from genome assembly GCA_010110895.2 of Picea sitchensis. NCBI lineage: Eukaryota > Viridiplantae > Streptophyta > Pinopsida > Pinales > Pinaceae > Picea > Picea sitchensis. The sequence continues at coordinate 13,149 of SNQJ01S0073099.1, read as the reverse complement.
ACTAAGGTCTACGATGATGCAAAGTGCATTGTTTTGAGGTTGTGATGGTCCAGGTCTAGAATTATATTCTGGGAATGATGATATGAGGTTTTCTAGGGCATCAAGGCTAAATATGACTAGTGTTTGAATCCATGTATCGGGTATGAAGAAAGGAGAGGTGTTGGAGCATGGAATTTAAGAGTATGATGATGCTATGAAATACATGAAGTATGAAGCATGCAAGTGAATTCATAAGTAATTTCTACATGAATATATTAGGGTGGTTCCTATACAGGTCTTATTGAGTTGGTGCTCAGGTGAGGATATTGGTGTCTCCAATATATTGGTGTTTACGAAGATCTGAAAAAGATTGGTGTCTCTTGATAATTTGGTGATTAGTAGTGGGGATTGGTGTTTATAAATATTTGAAAAAAATTGGTGTCTCTTTCTAAGTAGGTGATTAGTGGTGGGGATTAGTGTCTTTAGTAGATTTGTTTCTACAAATATCTATAAGAGTGGGTTGTTTCCTACCATGATTTGTATCAACTAAGGATATTGGTGTTTCTAGTATTTTGGTGCCTACAAACATTTATAAAGATATGTTTTTGTGGTTTTCTCTTGCAAAGGTTTCCAAGTTACAATATGTGTACCATGATTTTAGTTTACATGCATTCAATATGTTAAATTTAATGAATTATTATTGAATTCTCAATTAAATTAAAAATTATCTTATATTGATTCCCCTCCCCCCCCCCTCTTCCTAGTATAAAAATAAGTTCAAAACTTTGTATCAAAGGAGGTTCCTTCATACATAGTTTAACCACTGGAACACAGATCTCAAGCACATATGAATTGTAAGGAATATATCCCTACAAACAAAGATCCCTTTTTTGGATGGAACAAACTATGCATCATGGAGTATCAAAATGAATACATATTTGAGGGCCCCTGATTTTGATATCTAGTTATCAGTCACAACAAGTTATACATATGATGTTGGGAGGGAGTTAAATGAAAACAATGTAAAATCAATAGATGTAATCTTGATTCGCCTATGATATTATGATATTGTTGAGGTAATTCAATTTACATTCGCTAAATAGCTTTGGGAAAAGCTAAAATAAATTCATGGAGATTCATTGATTGTTACAACTATGAATTAGATATAGAAGAAGCACAATTTGTGAGAAAGATAAAAGGAGGACTAAAACAATATAGTGCAGATGAATATCTCTCCATAACCATGGAAATAAAACTTTTTGATGAGCAAAATGAAGATAATCAGAAAGAAAATCAAGATTCAAAAGAAGTGAATATTGAAGAAGAACTCATTAGTTCCTTAGAAGAAATAGATAGACTCTTGGAAAAAATATAAAGTAGAAGGTGAAATTGCAGAAGAATGAAAAGGATCATCATCTTAAATAAATATAGAGGACAATTATCATTCATAAGACTAAACTAGAAGAGGAAAAAAGGATAGAATAAGTGGTGAGAATCCAACTGAAATAAAAGGAAGGAAATTACAAGAAGCTAGAAGCTGGAATAGTTTCCATAAGAAAGGAACTAGACAAAACAATTGATCAGTTGAATAGAAGATTGATGTTTGGAAATACTACTGAAATATTAGATAATATTCATAGTTTCCAAAAGTCAACATTCATCAAGACAATTCTTGGCTATGGAAAAACAGAAGACCCCCGAGGGAGATGCAGGCACTAAGTTCACAAAGCCATCAGAAAAGGAAAATGAAGAAAATCCTAATAGCTATGCTAACATTCTCAAAGGATCCATCAAAAATGAAAGTAGAAACAAGAAAGGAAATGATGATCAATATAAACTTTCTTTTTGATTCTTCTCACAAGAACAACGATAATGAGTTCAGAAGATTTGTTCTACCAAGAAGGCCTTTCATAACCCTGTATCAAAATCTCTTCCTTGGATTTTTTTCATCTGATGATTTTTGGTCATGAAGAAATAGACTGTAGAGATTATAAAATAAGTACCCATGTGATAAATATAAATATAGATCCTTACAATACCTCAAAGGATTTCTTCTTCTCATAAGAAAATAAAGAATGCGTTTAAAAGAGATCTTCCACCAACAAGGCCTTTCACAACCCAATATCAAAATCTCTTCCTTGGATTTTTTTTTTCATGCAATGATTTTGGTCATGAAGAAATAGACTGTAGAGATTATAAAATAAGTACCCATGTGATAAATATAAATATAGATCCTTACAATACCTCAAAGGATGATTATGTGAGAAACACAACTAGAATTTCTCATGGGTTTGGTAACATAAACTAAAATTCATTTGATCCCATACTTGATTACAATATTGAATGTTATAAGTGCAGTAACTATGGGAACATAGCACATGACTGTAGAATCAACATAATAAAGTCTCAAAAACAAAATATGGAAGAAAATGGTCTACCAAGCATAGATAAGAATACACAAACGTGTGGAAAAGGAAGCAAGAAGTACCAAAGAAGGAATAATGTGGAATTGCAATGTATGCTCAAGACAAGTGAAGCCAATGGTACATTGATAGTGGATGTTCAAAGCACATGATAGGGGATCAAAACAAATTTATCACCCTAAAGGAATATAAAGGAGGGAGTGTTACCTTTGAGGATAATGCTTTTGCAAGGATAGCTGGAAAAAGTACCATTAGTCTTAGTAATAGAAAGACTAAAAACCATAATGTATTGTATGTTGAAGGGTTACAATATAATATTATAAGTGTCATTAAAATGTGTGATCAAGGTTACAACGTCACATGTCATTCTAAATGATTTGAGATAAGGAAACCAGGTTCAGGAAGATTAGTGGAAAATGCAAATAGTACCCCAAACAATGTATAAGTTATTGATGAAGTCAAAGGAGAAAAATGTTGTATGCGAGTGATTTCTCTCTCATATCATCAGTAAAGGGAAGGACAATCTTAGGGGGAGTAGTCCTTTTCCATTGATGTCAAAGGGGGAGAAGTTGTAGACAAAGGAGTAATTACAAACACAAATAAATTTGTAGACAAGGGGAGTATCATAATTGACTAAGGGTTGCCATCAATGAAAAATGGGGCGATTGTTGGAGATATCATTTTCATCAATGTCAAAGACAAGGAGAGACTACTAATTTCTAGGATAAATATTGCAAGATGGATATTGTTGTAAATATTATTTTTAGATTTTTTATGCTCAGTTTGGATACTCTATATTTGAAGTCATGTTTACTATAAATACCTATCTCAAATGGGAGCATAGGTTATATGGTTGGAAATATTATTTTCCGACCTTTCCAATGGTATATGACACCTTTCTAACTCAGGAATGAGGAGATATGATTTTTTTTCCAGACAACCCAGCCAAAACGTTTAGGTCATCCCAACCAATCTTTACATGTTGGCCCTAAAAGTGAGCACAAAAGACTATAAATATAGGATATATTTGTGCATTTGAAGTGTATCCAAGAAACAAGATCAAGTTTGAGGTGCGTAAACTAGATCTAAATTATGCAAGAGAAGTTGGAGAGTATGTTTGGGGTCGAAGGGTGTGCAATATGAGTTTTCTTGGAGTTTTAAGGGTGTGCTATGAAGGCTTAAGGTCTATTATGCTGCAAAGTGAGTTTTTAGAGGTTTTGATGTTGCCATCTAGGATTGTATTCTAGTAATGATGCTAAGAGGTTTTCTAGGGCATGAAGGATAAATATGACTAGGGTTTGAATCTATGTATGGGGTATGAAGAAAAGAGAGGTGTTAGAGAATGAAAGTTAAGGGTATGTTGGTGCTATGAAATACATGATGTATGAAGCATGCAGGTTAATTCAAAATTACTCTATGTATGAATATATTAAGTTTGTGCCTATACATGTCTTACTTAGTTTCTTTCTTAACTGAGGAGATATGTGTCTCTAATAGTTTGATGCTTAGCCGAGGAGATTGGTGCCTGCACAATTTGTTGTTGAGTTGGTTCCCAAATGAGGATATTGGTGCCTACATAATATCTTTCTGAGTTGGTGCTTAGCTAAGGATATTGTTTTCTTTGGCAGGTTGGTGCCTACAAAATTTCTAAGAGTATTTTGGTGTCTACAAACATTTATAACGACACAATTTTTTGTTCTTCTCCCACAAGGTTTTCTATGTTAAACTCTATGTACCATGATTTTAGTTTACATGGCTATACCATTTCAAAAATAATGAATGATTGATACATGCTCAAACAAAGTAAAAAGGATATTATATTGATGTCCCCCACTATCAGTATAAGCATCAATTCAAAAATTGAAGTCATAGCAGGTTCCTTTAGAAGAAATTTAACCAATGGAAGGAAGATCAAGAGCACATGTGGATTGTAAGGAAGGTCTTCCTAGAAACACAACTCCTTTGTTGAATGGAAAAAACTATGCATCATGGAGTATAAGAATGAATACATATTTTAGGGCCCTTGAATTTGGTATCTTGGAATAAGTCACAACATGTTATACAAATGAAGCTGGGAAGGAGCCAGATGAAAATAATAAAAAAGAAAGAGATGTCATCTTGACTAGCCTATCATATTTTAAGACTATAAATGTAGTGCAATGTACATAAGTTAAAAAAAATTGGGATAAGCTACAGAATCTTTATGGAGAGATCTAATGATTGTTCAAAATATGAATCAAAGAAAGAAGAAGGGCAATTTCTGAGAAAGCTAAAAGAAGGACATGGAAACTATAGTGATGATGAAAAAGAATATCTCTCCATAACCATGGAAAGAAAACTTGTTGATGAGGAAAATGAAGATAATCAGAAATAAAATCTTTATTAAGAGGAATTGAATCATTAAGAAGATCTCATTAGTTCCTTATAAGAAATAGGTAGACTTGGGGGAAAAAATATAAACAAGGAGAAATTACATAAACATGAAAATAAGGATCATGATGTTGAAGAAACAAAGAAGAAAATTATCACCCTAAAGAATCAATTGGAAGAGGAAAGAAGGATAGAAGAAGTGGTGAGAATCCAACTGAAAGAAAATGAAGAAATTACTAGAAGATAGAAGCTAAAATGGTTTCCTTCAGAAAGGAACTAGAGAAAAAAATTGATCAGTTTAATAGAATCTTGAAGTTTGAAAAGAGTATTGAAATCTTAGGTAGTACTCTCAATTGAAAAAGTTCACAATTCATCAATACAGGTCGTCGATAGGATGAAAAATAGAAGATCCTGAAGGAACATGCAAGCACTAGGGTAACAAATCCATCAGAAAAGGAAAATGAAGAAACACCTAAAATATATGAAAATATTATCAAAGTATCAATCAACAATGAAAGTAGCATCAAGAAAGGAAATGATGATAAACATAAGCATTATTCTTCTCACAAGTAAAACAATAATGCATTTAGAAGAGTTATTCCACCAAGAATGCGTTTCACAACCTGATATCAAAATCTCTTCCTTGGCTAATGTTTTTATTGCAATAATTATGGTCATAAAGAAATAGATTGCAAATATTATACAAGAAGTGACCATGTGAGAAAAAAAATAAAGGTCTTTACAATACCTCGAAGGATGATTATGTGAGCTAAAAAACCATGATTTCTCACGTGTTTGCTAACCGAAACTACAATTCATTTTCTCCTCTACTTGATTATGATACTGAATGTTATAATTGCAATAACTATGGGCGCATAACACATGACTGTAGAACTAGGATAATAAACTCTCCTAAATAAAATAGAGAAGAAGATGTTATTACCAACCATAGAGAAGAATACACAAGGGTGTGGAAATGGAAGCAAGAAGAACCAAATAAGGAAGAATGTTCACTTGCAATGTATTCTTAAGAAAAAAAGAAGCCAATGGTACATTTATAGTGGATGTTCAAAACACATGTCAGGGGATTCGAACAAATTTCTCATCCTAAAGGAAGAAAATGGAGACAATGTTACCTTTGGGGAGGATGCTTCTGTAACAATAGTTAGAAAATGTATTGCTAGTCTTGATCATGGAAACATTAAAAAACAAATGTATTGTATGTTGAAAGGTTAAATCACAATCTTCTATGTGTCAGTCAAATGTGTGATAAAGGTTACAACCTCACATTTCATTCTAAAGGATGTGAGATTAGGAAAGAAGATTCAGGAATATTAATGGCAAATGCAAACAAAACCTCAGGTGATATATACATACTCGATGAATTCAAAGGATAAAATTGTTGTATGGAACATAAGTTGGGAGTAATATCCCTCTCATGCAGTCACCATGTTCTTGAGGAGAACCACAAGCTCAGGGGGAGTATTAATTTTCCATTGATGTCCAAGTGAAAGAGTTGGAGATATGAGAATAATTTAATACACAAGAGAAGCTCTATCTTAGGGGAAGCATCCATGTTTTATTGATGTAAAAGGGGGAGAAGCTGCAAATAGAGGAAGAATTGCATACACAAGGAAAATTGCAGACAAGGGTAGTGTAATAATTGACTAGGTATTTCCATCAATGAAAAAGGGGGAGATTATTGGAAATATTGTTTTCATTGATGTCAACTAAATGGGGAGACTACAAATTTCCAATATAAATATTGCAAGATGGAGATTGTTGGAAATAATATTGTTTTTTGATTTTTTATGCTTGTTTTGGATACCCTATCTTTGAAGGACATTTTAGACTAGATACATGTTGACGCTTGAATCGGTCATGAATGAAATGGAAAATTCAGGAGGATATGAATCCCCCTATGTTTTTAAATAAGTGATAATCCTCTTGGGAAAAATATATATATTAGTGATATCTTGGATTAGAAGAATGCAAAGGAAGCAAACCCTATATCTTTATTGCTTGAAATTATTAAATTATATGGTTCGTCAATATCCTAATCTGATCTTTGTATTCTACAAGAAGTCTTTAAATATTTGAAAATATTGAAGTAGGGCTTCAACATCAAAATTTCTTCCTGATCAAAATCACACAAAAAATCTTCTTAATCATATATAAATACATCCATGTCTTCTTCACGAAAAATAGGAGAGAATAATTTGATCATCTCAAATAATTTTAAAAGAGTAATGCTATCAAGATCAAAAGATAATTTGATAGGTCAACCTAAAATATCTCATAATTAAAACTCAAAGTTACAAGATACAGTGAAGATCAACCCCGAAGAAATTCTTTGTGGAGTGTTGTTGACGGGCGAAAATGACCACTCGCCAACTAGAGGAGTGAATACGGTCCGGGGTTGTCTACTTAACTCAAGCCATTTGGATTAATCCACTCTGATGGGTTTAACGTCTCTGTTAGCTGATATTAGTTTACTAACTAATATTTATAAAATAGCTCTACTTATTATATGTACAATATATCTATATGATTATATCTCTAATATATGTATGATATTTACAGAATGCAAATTTTAATGTAAACCTGTGAAAATCAAATATGGATTGATTTATGATAGCAAAACTATCATTCAGTCTTTTTGAAATTTTTATAACTTTTATAAACAAGAAACGAAATAGAAACTGTCTAATTGAAAAGCGAAGATAATAAACAATACAATGTATTTAGACTACAGGAAATTCCTATATTAATTAAACTAATGAAATAAAATGAGGGAACTAACCTGTAATCGCATCTCCCATTTGTCCTGCATACGCTGTTTGATGAGGTAAACCGCAACAGATCTTACAAACACTTCTCGTAAATGCGAAGCAACAATGATTGAATGCTAATGACAAAACATATAAGAGAAGTAGTGACAACAATTTTATGATTTCACAAATGGTCACATTGAGATAAATACGACTGTGAAAATTTGTATATAAATGTTCAATGAATAAAGAAGATTAATCTTCTAATCTCAAATTTGAACAGAGTAATT
>SNQJ01S0073098.1:93170-122029 GCA_010110895.2 Picea sitchensis | reverse complement strand
TGGATGCCAAGGGCCCACATGCTGGATGAGAGAGACATACCTTCGAAGGCCTAGAGGACACCTTGGACGACATGACCTAGCCCTTGCATGCCAAATGTTTTTCCTAGGAGAGGCAAAACATCATCTTTTGGAGGCTTAACGTCATGCTTGGGGGGCTTGAAGTGGTGATGACTACACATGGCACGTTTTGAAGGAAGGAACCCTTAGATCGTGAAGTAGAAGGTTGGATTTTAGACACATGGCCTTTGGAGGCCCAACCCTAAGCTAGGTTTTCCTTTTTGTAAAAGTGAATTTGTGTAGAGGGGCAAGATTAGGGTTGTTGACCCCTAATCTTGTGCTTTACCCTAAAATTATGTGGACAAACTACGTTAGTGACATTTTGTATAAATAGAGATCATAAGATCTCATTTTAAAACATAACTCTCCCATTTGGAGAAGGATTGGACTGAAATTTTCGCTATCTTTGGCTAGTTCTCTCTCTTGTGCTCTTTTTTATGGCTATCTATTTGGTTGTTGGTTGATGGAAGTGATGCGCTAGCCTTGGAAGGCTATTCTCTAGCTATTGTGGTGGTTTTTCTTATATTTTTCCTTGAATTTGTAAGGATTTTTTACATTGTGCTATCATTTGTTATTCAAGTCAAGGTTATTTTGCTAGAGCTAGGTGGGAAGTATAAGGGCATACACCCCCACCTTAGTCTCCATCATGATATTACCAGTACATCACCATCAATAGATCAAAATACCATACAGAGAATGTCCTCCCCAAGCTTAGTGCCTCCAAGAGCTAGCGTCTCAATAGAATAGCCAAGATACAACCAAGAGAGAGCTTCTCCAAGTCTAGCGCCTCTCCAAGTGTGGCGCATTCACCAAGATAACAAGGACTCCCAGAGATAGCGGAAATCTCACCACTGCAACTGACAACTGGCTAGTGCGCACTTGAAGAGAAGAGTTGTGTATGTCAATTCTGTCCCTGATAAACTGAACAACTCCTGCCAAAATGTGTTGAGAAACCTGTTGTCTCGGTCATTGACTATGTATCTCGGAAGACCATGTAATCTGAACACCTCTTGGAAGAATATGTCTGCCACCTAAGATGTGCTATACTCTGAAGGAATGGAAAATAAGTGTGCATACTCAATCAACCTGTCCACCACCACATAGATACAGTCCCTACCCTGTACCTTTGGCAACCTTGTAATGAAGTCCATGGAAATTCTCTCCCACTTCTGCTCTGGAATGGGTAACGACTGAAGCAAGCCTGCAGGATGTGTAAGTTCTGACTTGTTCTGTTGACAATTCATAGACTCTCACATACCATAGTACATCATCCTTGAGACCCTTCCAAGAGAATCTCTCCCTCACCTTCCTGTAAGTCTTCAGATACCCCAGGTGCCCTACTAGTGGTGCACCATGTACTGCCCTTAGAATCTTATCCTTGAGTGTGGACTCAGGGACAAGATAGATCCTATCCTCGTAGTAGATGATGTCATCCACTACTCTGTACATGTCATCCTGAATAATACCCTCCATCAGCTCACAGGTGAATGTATTCTTGGAGTACTCCACCAAGAGAATGGATTTCCATTCTGTTGAGATCTCGACATGGAAAAGGCTGCAGGTCTCCTGGAAAGGGCGTCAACAACCACATTCTTCTTTCCCTTAACGTACTTAATGTCAAAGTCATACGCTTGCACCTTGCTTACCCATTTATGTTGTCTCTTGCTCAAGTCCTTCTGCTCCAAGAAATACCTCATGCTGTTGTGGTTGGTCCTCACCACAAAGCGTCCTCCAGCCATGTATTGTCTAAACTTGGCCAATGCATGCATGATGGCCAACATCCCCTTATCATAAATGGGGTAGAGCCTCTCTGGCTCCCTCAACTTTCTGCTCTTGAAAGCTATGGGATGTCGATTTTGCATCGACATTGCCCCTATCCTCTCTCCGGATGCATCACACTTCAAAAAAATGGTTGAGAGAAGTCTGGAAGCACTAACACTAGGTAGGTACTCATCACCTTCTTCATCCTATCAAATGCTACCTGTGCCTCCTCTGACCATTTGAATGCACCCCGCTTGGTAAGATCTGTCAATGGTGCACCAAGTTGTGAAAATTCTTTCACAAAGCACCTATAGTAGCTGCACAATCTGAAGAACTCCCACAAATTTGTAATTGATCTGGGTATGGGCCAATCTAAGATCGCTTGGATCTTCTCCTGGTGGACCTGTACTCCCTTCTTGCCAATCACATGTCCGAGATAGAGAATCTTTGTCAATCCAAACTTACACTTTGCCTCCTTGGAAAACAATGACTGCTCCTCCATGATGCTGAGAATCTCATCTATATGCCTCAGATGCTTCTCCCAAGTCATGTTGTAGATCAATAGATCATCAAAGAACACTAGTAAGAATTTCCTCAAATGCTTGTTGAAGATATGATTCATACAAGACTGGAAGGTGGCTAGTGCATTAGTCAAACCAAAGGGCATGACTAGAAACTCATGGTGCTCGTAGTGACGTCGGAATGTTGGTTTGTGGATGTCCTCTTCTCTGACCCAAATCTGATGGTACCCCAATCGAAGATCAATCTTCAATAAGTACACTACCCCATGCAACTCATCTATCAACTCATCGATCCTGGGTATCAGGTACCTGTTCTTGATTGTCTTCTTGTTCAGCTCTTTGTAGTCATTGCACATCCTCATCGTGCCATCCTTCTTCTTCATCAGTATCACCGAAGAAGCAAAGGGACTAGAACTAGGCCCGATGTGCCCCATCTCCAACAACTCCTATATGGCCTTCTCTATCTCGTCCTTAAACTTCTTCAAATGCCTGTAAGGTGTGGTGATCACAGGATTTTCCCACTCCTCTAACTCAATGACATGCTCAAATCCCCTATCAGGTGATCTCCCTGCTGGTAGCGGCTTGAACACTCTGTCATGTTTCCCAAGAAGCTCATGTATGTCCACATGATAGTGTTGGGGATCTCGTGATGGATTTTGCATGGTGATCAAACACTCCACTACGCAAGCCACGCCCCCGTTTCTAAAAATGGCCTCCATGTGTTTGTTTGACACGATCCTGGGAACTTCGATCGACATACCTCTCAGAATAACTCGTTGACCTTCTTTATCCATGAACTCCATCCTCATGTCATGATAGTTCATGTGAATATCTCCCAGCATGTACAACCACTGGACACCTAACACCACAAGGGTGTCTTCCAAATCATCGGTCAACATATAGTTTCTTAATGTCACATCCAATCCCGTGATCCTCTGAATACATGTCATGTTGTACCCATCTGCTACCACCACATTGAACCCCTTGAAGCCCTTTGCAGGGATGTGTCTCCTAGTGACAAGTGTTGCATCAATGAAGTGGGTGGCCCCACCATCAACAGTGTCGTAACTCTCTGCCCTTGAAAAATGCCTCTGACCCTGAAGATGTAATATTTGGGAACTCCTGAAAGTGTGGCAACGGTCACTCCCTTGACACCTTCCTGCAACTGTGCTTGCTCAAAGTGTGGTCGCTCCTCACTGCTCTGTCCATTGTCATGTACATGAGTTGTCTCATCCTCATCATCCTCCTCATCGGAAAGCACCTCTATGTAATGTACTTTCCCTTTTCCCATACATTGGTGACCCGAATCCCAAGGTTCTTTACAGCTAAAGCAAAGCTTCTTCCTCAGTTCCCTTCTAGTCTCCTCATCCATCCCGTCCTTCCCTGTTCATGGCTTTTGGGGAAGCTTCGTCTCCTTACCCTTTTGTGGATTAAAGGGTTTCACTGGTACCTTCTTGGGAATTGTGTCTGCCATGTCCTGGGTCTTCATGATAGCATCCTATAGTGTGGTTGGCTTAAAGGCCTTCACCCACCCTCTCAAGGGTTCGGCTAACCCTTCAGTGAATAACATCACCAATCTTTGCTCTGAGATGTTTGTCACCATAACCGCCATCCTCTAGAATTATGTGATGTATGCCTCTGGTGTGCTTATCTGTCTCAATTGTGCTAGGTCCCTGAAGCAGATCTCGGGATCCTTCTTGTGGAACCTGTCCATCAACCTCTTGGTGAAGTCCTCATAAGAGGTGATGTTGGCGTAGCCCCAATGTCACTAGCCCATGGTACCACCACTCATGAGCTTCTCCATCCAAGTGTAGAGTGTAAAACTTAATTTCCTTTGCCTTTGTCATCTGGTTAAGTTGGAAGTAGGTGTCCAACTTATATACCCATGCTTTGCTTATGCTCCTGTCAGATCCGTCAAAATATGTGATAGACAACTTCCCCATCTTGCGCTTGAGATCAAAGTTTTATTCCAATAGCCCGAGAGCATATTATCTGTCAAAGTCTTCAAGTTTTATTCCAATATCCCGAGAGCATATTACAACAGCATAACTTTACATAACAAAATCTGATTACAAAGGGAGAGCTAGCTTCAATATATAGCAAGAGGGTGAAGAAGCCAAGTGAAGGAGGGCGCACCACATGGAAAGGGAGGGCGCACCATTTGGAAGGGAAAGGGCAGCCATGTGTAATGTGAGGGCAGCCATGTGTCCCCCAACTCAAAGGATGCCAAGTGTGAGCCTTTTGGAGGAAGAGGAGGGCGCCACCTCTCAAGAGGTTGGTTGCCCCCTTTGGGAATGTGCCACCTCTCAAGAGGGGCGCACCTCCCTTTTGGCATGTGCTCAAATCCAAATGAAATCATGCCCACTTTATTGCTTTGACCAAGGAAAGTCTTCTTCTTGCTGCCACATAGCTTTTTGGAGTTCTATTTGTCTCCAACATGTCCCCACATGTTTCCTTGATTTTTGCTTTTGCTGATTGTTTTTATTTTATTTCGACTTTTTTGGGTTCTTTGGAGCAAAAATGATTTTTAAGTGATTAAAATCACTAATTTTGCTCAACTAAGTGGGTACTAGGGTAATATGGGTGCTCTAGGTTTAAAAATGAGCACCCCCATGGCATATTAAGTCCCCTAGTACCACTTTTTTAATACATCTTTTTTTTTTAATTAAAAATTGCCGAATTCTGACAATTTTTTAATTAACTGAAAAAATTAAAAAATCCTAAGGGGGACTTAGCACATTTCCATAAGACTCTAGGAGAATGTTTAGCATGGTAATATACATCAGACACTAGGCTTAGATCGATGCTTAGGACTAACCATGGGCATATACTCCAGCTTTGGAGGGATTGATTGAAAAAACTCATAAATTATAAATTGCCTGAATGGCAAAATATAATTAATAAGTGAAAAAACACTCCAGAGTATAACTCATGCTTAGAACTAAGGTGGCTAAGACCTTTTACAAGTTCATCATGCGACATCTCTTATTACAATTTTTATGGAAATATAAAAAAAAAGGTTGGTCTTTATGACCGACTGAATTTCTGAACTCTGAATTTTGAATATGAAAATGTTCAATCTTTGGCGGCTCGCTGGAAATTCACCCTAGTGCAACTTGGTGGATAACAGTGCCAAAGGGGGTTGGAAATAAAATAGCTAAATTAACACTAAAACTATCCTAGCCACACAACCTTGCCCTAATGACAAGTGGGGTAAAAGAATGAAAAAATGTAGAAAATTAAAAAAATACACCCTAGCCTTACGATTTTGGGGGTGGCTTTGCCAATCTCTCACCCAAGGAGTAGGCACTAACAAACTTTACAATAACAGAAAACTTATTACAAGAATACAAGCCTCAACGGACTCCCGAGGGCTTGCTACAATGCTAGAATGAAAGAGGAATGGTTGGGTGTTGTTACCCAATCAAAGGAGAAGCTTTTGGTGTGTTTTGTGACCAAAAATGGGCAGCATAACCCCTTGACCTGGTAAGAACCTGCAAAAACCAGCAAGCTATTGCTTGCTGGAATGCTGCAAAACACACAAGCAGGTTAAGAAAATTCATGTTTTTCAATAGAAATTTCCTACATACAAATATCAGAAAATTATATGAATGTATTTGACCTATCTAAGATTGTTAGCAAACCAAATCTGATATGAAATGAACAAAAAATAAAATAGGAAAGACTATGGAGTTTATGTGAGCTATGAGGGTAGACTCTTGCTCGAGGCTATCCCAACAAAACCCTTGAAGCAAATCTGCAACTTGTGAACCAATGTGAGATGAGAGCAAATAGAAGGCAAGATAAACAAGTAATACAAACGAGATGAGAGCAAATAGAAGGCAAGATAAACAAGTAATAAAAACTAATTTGCACTACTTACTATTCTACTCAAGTAGATCTACAACTACACCATTGTAATGATCTATCCAAACAAACTAATTTGCTTTAGATATTTACCCCATATCTCAAAACAAGAAAATACAAGGGAACAAGATGACCCTCATGTGCATGGAAGCAGTAAGACTAATCTTTGTTACTTCCAAATCCTCCAAAGCCTTTCTAATACTCAAGAGGAGAGTCTTGCAACAATAAGTTGCTCCAAACCTCCCAAGAGAAAAATGGATGGAGAGCAAGATGGACAAATGAGAGAGAGAGATGGGGCAAGAATTGGGTAACATAAACAATAGCTCAAGAGATGGTGAGAAATGAGTGAAGGAGGGGTTCTATTTATACTTGGAAGGCAGTTACCCTCCCTTGGATGAGTTACAAGTGTCACAACATCAAAGAAAAGTCACTTTAGGGTCTTTGGTAAGTTAGGGTTTGGCATGGATGGATGAAGTGGCAATGAGTTGGAATGAGTTGGCAAGGCTTTGACAAGTCAAATGATGAGCTGTAGGGTCTAGGGAGGCACACAAAGGGATGTACACCCCATTAATTAATTTATTTATTTTGTACTTTTTGGAGACTTTCTAGAAGGGGGGCACACCTCTCTAGGGAAAGTGACGTTTTTGCTTGATGGCTAGGTGAGGGGGTGATGTGAGGGTTGGAAAAGGTTAGGAAAGGTTAGGAAAAATCTTTCTCGTCATTTTCCACCTTTACTTTCATCCATTTGTTCAAAAATTACAAAAATGACATTTTTTCTATGTCATGACTTAGCAATTAAAATTGTTGTTTTGACTGACTCAGACTCCTGGTGGACAAACACCTAGCAAAAGTTGTCCGACTGAGCTGAAACTTGGTCCAAGGGTGTAGGGGTTCTCATTCCATTTCTTTTGAGCACAAATACCCCTAGCAAAAGCCCAAGGACCTAGTTTTTACAATATTTGCTCAAAAATAATTAATTAAATTACTCAACCTTAGGCAATTTTAATTAATTAAAAAAAAACTATCTAGACTCGACGGAATTCAGCGAAACTTTCTGAGATGTCATACATGGTCATTGACATCATTCCTAAACACTAGCTACCAGGGGATAAATCCATTAGAACGCCTTTCACCACTTTGGAGAAATTATTTGTGGGAGTGAAAAACTCAAGGGAGATTAATAAGGCTGAAAAGCCAAATTAATAACCTGAGGATTAAAAACACCAAGTGAAAGGAACTCTCTTAATGAAGAAATCCTAAGGTAACTAACCTAACTATGATCCATGTAGAGTTATTACATTATTAACCCACGCAGGGG
The DNA here is from genome assembly GCA_010110895.2 of Picea sitchensis. Classification (NCBI taxonomy): domain Eukaryota; kingdom Viridiplantae; phylum Streptophyta; class Pinopsida; order Pinales; family Pinaceae; genus Picea; species Picea sitchensis. Next base: position 114,505 of record SNQJ01S0073098.1, on the reverse strand, counting down.
TGCGGAAATTCCGATTACATAAATACGTGTTGGAGGCAAAAATTGCTTTGTAGAACCAAATAGCTCTGACTTGGTAGCATCTGATGATGCATATCTTCATGGTACATGGAGTTGACCCCCTAGCTGAATAGGCGGTCAACAGGGTCAAAACTCAAAATTTGCTACAACCAACAAAATTACTTCTAAGGCTGTAGTTTTGCTCTATAATGACCAGAAATTGAATATAAGACTTACAAAACAGATCTGGAATGAATTTAAAGAGGTTTAGGGAGAAGATACTTACAATATGAACACTCTTTATGGTAAAACATAGTGTAGATCTGAAAATTTCCTTGGTTGTTATAACGCAGATCTACACACCTTTTCTCAAGAAAACCCTTGTAAATATATTCAATAACAATCAAAACATCAAGGGAAAATGTATCTTGGGGTAGGAAGAATCTCAAGTGTCAAAAACCTCAAGATCTACTAGCTTACAAGAGATAAAAATTAATAACAAAGCTAGGGTATGTTTTGTTTTTGTATTTTTGTATTAAAAGATGATTGAGAAATATTTTGAAATTTAATGGCTTAAGAAATTGAGAGATTTTTTACCTTTACCTCCCACCTTAATATGTCTCTGAGTTTGTGCAATTATGACCCCACAAGCTTAATATTGGTTCGGATGGATTTCTAGTCAATTTGGTTTGGAGAGGAAGCACTATCGCCCCCAATGCTAGAAATTCAAAGAGAAATGGGTTCCTCCTTGGATTTGCTAGGAGAGCTCCTCTACAGAATGGTCTCCAAGAAAATCAATCAGCTAGGGTCGAAGTACTAATAGACCACTTGGTTGAAGCTACTCTCAAAGGAGTTGCTCCAACAACTTGGGTTTATTATACTTGGATCCCACAAAGAAAGTAAGGAGATGAAGGTCTATTTTCTTTTTTCCACGTGACTATCTAGCCCCTCAATGGATCGATTGATTATCTCTTGCAAGTATCTCAAGTAACCCTTGTCAAAGAACAAATAAATATATCCAAGGCCAAGAAAAGCAAGCATTACAATATATATTCCACAGTGACACGAGAATTGAGTTCTAAAAAATGACATTATGATCTCACAAAGTTTCAACAACAAAAAATGAGAGGAGTAGCTAGCCTTAGTTAAATTTGTAATGGCTAGTTTCTAACTCCCTCATAAAAAATAATTTTCTTTGTTTGTTCATCCACAATTGGTTGGAGGATAAACCATTTGATAATATTTTTTTCATTACATCATTTTGTGGTAAAAATGGGATAAATTCCATTTTTAGAATGCTTGACCAATTGATTTGGTAGAGGAAATAAACTTAGGGATAATTTCGCCTTGAGAAATGAGCATAATGACTATATTTGTCCACATTTGGTCAAGCTTCTCCCAATGGCTAGTTTAACTTGTCAAATCCATGAATGAGGAGTTACTTTTTATCCCCAAAGAGGACAATTTGGTCATTTAATGAACAAACTCATTAATTTTCTTGAATAGAGGAGCATCTTTGATTTGCTAAAAAATTTCCAAGGCAAGTAGACCACAACTTTTACCTCATTTGACCATTTGACTTGGAAAATGTGCTCAATGTCCTTTTTAGGAGAATGGGATGATTTTCCTTTGGGAGGCCTTATCTCCTTTAATACTTCATCAATCCAAAAATGGCAATATGGGTTTTACTCATAAAAATTTTACAATCATTTTGAGTCCATGTATTTTTGCCTCCGGGGACCCACTGCATTGGGATCCGTGAACTACCTCAAAAGATGTGCAACGATGAAAACTCACTTAATGTTTCATCAATCACAATTTTGCAATATGGGTTTTGCTTGTGAATTTTTTCTGTTCATTTTGAACCCATGTTTTATTTTTGCCTGGCACCACTACCTCAAAAGACGTGCAATGATGAAAAGTTTGTGAGACTGCCATGTTGAGAACAAAAATGATAATGCACCATGGCCAAGGGATGCCTATAGACTCAATATGAGATAACCATGTGGGAAGACATAGGTGTGCAGGACATGGACCGGACTAGGCCCCACAAATTGCAATCACCCCTACATAAGACTTGTGGCTCCACGCAATCATGTGTCCCAATAGATCTGTGCCACAAGCTCCAATCCTATCTAGGACGAGAGATAGTGAGATGGGGACATAAGGGGACTGATCATGATCAAACTAAGTCTGGAAGTCCACTGCAAAAATCATCCACTATGGTTTACAAGGCTTTAACTTGCATCCTTGGGCTTACAATGGTGTTGCTAAGTGAAAAACTCTTGGGTACCTCCTGGAGAGGTAACAAGCCCTAAAGCTGAAATGAAACCAAGGGACATGAATTCTAATGATCCATCTCCAGATATGATGGGGAAACAGGTGGAAGAAATGAGCAAATTCACCACAACTATTCAAACATTGAACAATAGATTGATTAGGTTGGAAAAGAGGGCAGCAAGGTCAATTTCAGTTGAGGCCAAATGCTCAGCCATGAATAAATTTTCAATTTGATAGGAATAGAAGAATTGAGGAGCCAAAACCTCTTGTATCTTTGGTACCTACCAATTTGGTTGAGGATGAAGATCCATATTGGTGTAGGCCATGTAATGAGGCTCATGGAGGACATATATGCTTAGTTTCAGAACGATGATGCACCAAATCCAAAACATCACAGATGAAGGTACATTAGAAAATTTTGATTCTACAGATAATTGGAATTATGTTGGTGATTGGTATTGTATATGTTCTTTAGATGATAGAACTTACACCATTCCTAAAGAATGAATGGCTGAGGTGAAAAGGGGAAGTATCAAGGCAGGGAGATTGCAGGGATTCTTTGGTGATGAGCCTTGGGCCCAAGAAATTATGGCTATTACAAACAAATTGGTGAAGACTTACACCCACACAAATCAACAATCAAATCAAGAAATGAACAAGCTTCCACCATAGAAATTTGGGCCAAAAATGGTGAAAAGAAGAAATTCCTTAGCACAAGTAATCATGGCAAAAGAAGGAGCCCCAACCAACACCTAAGGTTGCTACAAATCAGCCAAATTAACAACAATACAACCAAGAAAGGGTATACAAATTGATGATGTTCACAATTTAGATTTGTTTATGGTGAAGATTTAGGTGCCTCTGAAGGAACTCATGAAAAATCACGCCCAAAAAGAGAAGGTTATGAGGCTATTGGGGCTTTAAGAAGTTGAAGACAACCTTGATTGTTAAGGTATGAATCAAGGTGGAAGAAACAATAATCACCGTTCTATACCATTTTGATAGTAAATGATTTGTTGCTACATAATTACATGTTTGACTCAAGTGCATCAAGCAATGTGATGTCCTCGAAGGTTATGAATCAACTAGGGCTTCAAATCACAACACCTTACAAGAATGTGTGTGCCATGGATTCCAGAGAGATCAAGGTGCATGGAATAATCAAGGATCCTCAGGTTAGACTTATTGCTCTTCTAGATATTAATATCTTGATGGATGTAGTTGTTATCAATGTACCAGATGCATGGGGTATGTTGTCCAGAAAATGTGTTGCAAACATAGCTGGAAGAATTCAGTTGGATTGATCTTATACTACCATACCTACAGTAGAAAACATGTATGTCAAACTATATAGAGAGTAGATGATGAAGTGCCATGTTGAAGACCCAAAGGAACCAATGAATGAATTTGTATGTAATGAAGATGACTGTGGGAATTATGCTGACATGGCTCAATCATTAGTTCCTCTCTTGGATAGAAAGATGAATGATGATGAAAAATCTATTTGGTAGATATGGGGCCAAATCGAGGATAGGCACTAGAACAAGAATTAACTTCGCATCACCCAAAGGTGAAACCTTTCCTTTCTCTTACAAATTAGAATTTGATTGCACTAATAATGTTGCAAGTATGGATCATTGTTGTTGGGATTTGAGTTAGCAAGAGAAATGAATGTAAAAGTGCTGAAAGTTGTTGGAGATTCTAACCTGATAGTACAACAAGTCAAAAATTGATGCGCAACGAAGAATGACAGATTGAAGAGATATATATATAAATGTTTTCTAGGATACTATTGAGATGTTTCATGCCTTTTCCATTACCATTGTCCCAAGGGAATTAAACATGCAAGATTGTACATTGGTTGTGGTAGTAGCAACCCTCCAATCTTGTGATGAGATGTTGCAAGACAAATGCAAAATAGAGGTTGTTTTCAAGCCTCCAGTTCAATGCAAAATAGAGGTTGTTTTCAAGCCTCCAGTTCCTGATAATTTTGATCGTTGGCTAGTCTTTCATGATGATACACTGGTTGTCAAATTCTCGGCTAACATGCAGGAATTCTATGATACACTGGTTGTCAAATTCTCGGCTAACATGCAGGAATTCTCTTACTGCAACATCAATTGGCAAGATGAAAGTGACTCACTTTTGGGAGAGCTGAATATGTGGTAGAGGGAAAATAAAATCTTGAAGGGCCTCATTTCATTTGTGAAAATCTTGACCGTCATGACAGATTTAAGAAACTTCACGAGTCAAGCAAACTCGAAGATACTATTGAGATCAATATTGGTTCAGAAGAAAGCCCAAGGCTCATCTGAATTGGGAAGGATTGTAGCATTGAAGAAAGAAGATAAATCGCCCTCATTAGAGAATACATGGATATATTTTCTTAGAGTTATGATGATTTCAAGGCCTACAAAAGGGAAATCATCAAGGACACTATTCCCTTGAAAGATGTAGCCAATCCCTTTAGACAAAAGCAGAGGGCCATAAACTCAAAACTTGCACCAATCATACAAAAGGATCTATAGAAGATGTTGGAGGCTAAGATCATTGCTCCCACTAGGCGTTCATGATGGGTGGCTAATTTGGTGCTGGGAAGAAAAAAAAATTGTGAGATCCGACTATGTGTGGATTTCAAAAAATTGGATTTGTTATCCCTCAAAGATAACTATCCTCTCCCAAACATGGATCATCTACTCTATAAAGTTACAAGATCAAGTATGATGTCTATGTTGGATGAATTTTTAGGTTATAATCAGATGCTTATAGAAGAAGAGGATCAACATAAGACCTCTTTCACCACACCATGGGGGAATTTTGTGTATCTCAGGATGCTATTCAGATTTCTAAATGCTAGATCTACATTTCAAAGAGCTATAGATTATGCATGCAAATAAATGATGGGTAAGGTTATTGTGATTTATCCAGATGATTTGACAGTTGTCTCTAAAGATAGTAATGCACATGTTCTCCATTTCAAATAGGTGTTTGAAAGGTGTAGAAGATATGGAAAGAAATAGTTTTTTGAGGTGAATGAACAAAAATTGTTAGGCCACATTGTATCCAAATATGGTGTCAAAATTGATCCAACAAGAATAGAATGTATTCAGTAGGTGCCATTGCCTACAAATAAGAAGGAAGTACAATCATTCTTTGGTAAAATCAAATTCGTTAGGAGGTTCATACTGAACTTTGTTGAAATCATCAAATGTATTTTAGTCATGTTGAAGAAGGATCATGAAGTTAAACAGAGTACAAAAAGCAAGCAAGCCTTTCAAGAAATTAAAAAGTCAATTCTTCGGCATCGTCCTTGGTAAGTCCAAATTATGCTAAGGATTTTCAGATTTTCTCGTTTGCATCAAAAGATGCTCTTGCAGAGGTGCTATTGTAGAAGAATGATCAAATTTGGGGTATCCCATAGCCTTTCTAAGTAGGTCTTTAGAGGAGAAGAAATGGATTATTATGTCATGGAGAAATAAGACTATGCATAGATGCAAGCTTTGAAGCAGTTCAAAAGTTATATAGGGAATTATAGGATGGTTGCATACTTGCCTCATCCAATGGTAAAGGATATTTTGTCTTAGCGGGAATGATTGGGAAAAAGAGAAAAGTGGATATCTAAAATTCAAGAATATGATCTAGAATTGAAGCCTACCAAGTTGGTGAAGGTTCAAAGATTGGCCAGATTGCTCACACAAAAAAATGAAGCAGCAAAACAGCTTGAAGGAAAGCGAAGCCCTGAGTTGACTTTGGTAGTTTTCAAAGATCCGCAACAACATGAGTGGTATAAGGACATTATCTACTACTTGCAAAATTTGTCATGTACTACTCAATTGCCTAGCAATAAAAGAGAGGTATTGAGGTTGATAGCAATGAAATATTGTCTCACCCAAGGAGGTTTGGGATGGAGGATTCTAGATGGTCTAATTCTCAGATGCTTTGATCCCCTTGAAGCACAGAATATGATAGAATTGTACAATGGATTATATGATGGAAATTTTTGAGCAAAGGAAACCGCACACAAGATTTTGAGGGTAGGTTATTATTGGCCTAGTATAATTTTTTTATGTGCATGCATTTGTGAGATCTTATTAACCTTGTAAATTTTTTGCAAGAAAACAAAAGGTGGTGGATTTACCTTTGCAACCTATGGTGGTTGAGGCACCTTTCTAGCAATGTGCTTGAATTTTATTGGTGAATTCCATGGGAATTCAAGTAATGGGTATAAATGGATCATCACTCCCGTGAATTATTTCCCTATGTAGGTTGAGGCATTCCCCGTGAAGAAGGCAATGAGAAAGCTGATAATTGGCTTCATAGAAGTGAATATCGTCCCAATATTTGGAGTTCCAACTAAAATCACTATGGACAATGCCCAAGCATTCAGATCCATTGAATTGGTGAATTTTTTTCTTGATTATGGCATAATTATCCCACACTCATTAGATTATTATCCTTGGGGGAATGGCATGATGGAATCTAGCAAAAAGAACCTAATAAAGATCATAAAGAAGACCCTTGGTGATAACAAAAAAATGTTGGGACGACAATCTGAAGTTTTCCCTATGCATAGACCGCATCACCAAGAAAAGAGCTGCAAGTAAAATCCCTTTTGAGCTATTCTATGGAATAAACGAGATTTCGCCCATCATTTGGAAGATTCTTGTACACAAATTGCTGCAACATTTCACTTCAGATCAGTAGGCAGTTCAACCAAGATAGAATAGCTGGTTGAGTTGGATGAGCAAAGGAGGAGGGATTTTGAAAATATTGTAGATATTGAAGACAAAACCAAGAAGCATTTTGATGTGTCTTGTTACCACCTAAACTAGCATCTAAGTGGAAAATTCCAATCCACAGATACCACCTTGGGGTAATGGATGGGAGTTATATCATTGTCACCTCAATACAACTTCCCCTTCACTTTTGGCTGGCTCTCAAGAGGCCAAGGGGGTATCCCTTTGATATCTGATTGATTATTATGAGATCCTAAGCAAATCTTGATTATGGTTAAGATATTAAATGCAAAGATTTATTTCAACAAATAAAACAAGTGAATCCCACAAAAATATAGCATAAGCAATATAAAGGATCCAACAACTTAGTGACTTGATGCTTTAAGATAGATCTTTGGAGAAAAAACACAAAATCACCACCATCCACTTAGATGCTTTAGTTGAATAAGAAACAAGTGTATTCAGCCTCAAATCTGATTTATTAGATATGCAATAGAGATATTTCAGATTTGCAAGTTATTGATTACAATCCCAAGTCAATGATAAAACTTTGAAGTAGACTAATGACAATTTAGTGAATGTGTCATGTAGTGGATTCAAATTATCCTTTAGAAAACAACTTCAAATCGAATATAAGAACAAGAGATGTAAGCTTAGTCTTAGAGAACAAATTGACCTTAAATAGTGTGACGTTAAGAGCAATCCAATATGTGCTTAAGGACAAGTCCAAGATGAACTTGGTTTGTCTTATGTTAGCAAATCTGTTTTATGTGTTTAATTATGCAAATTCCAAATTTATAATAAGAGATAGATCAACCCAAGAAAGTAAGTGACCATTTTAAACCAAGATCTAGGGTTAGATCATCAACTAAGTCTTCAATATATTCAAAAAAGAAATAACCCAATATACTTGTAACAAGTCTAAATCAGATATTATCACTATGAAATAATAGACTTGAATCAAAGTGTAAATCCAAATTAGGGTTTTATGATATTATTTTGGATTTATTTTAACAAATATTTCTTGAAGTAAAGGATATGCAAGTGAATATAACTCAAGAAAAGATTACAACTAGAAATTAAAGATGAAATTTTAAGAGAAAAATACCTTTCTTTGATACTCTTAGAGTCAAACTCTTTCCCATTTGATATGATTCAATTATTTGATCAATCCATTCGAATTGATATCAAATGAAGGGAAAGGGAGGGATGGCAGGATTTGAACCTGTGACATTTTGTACCCAAAACAAACACGCTACCAAGCTGCACTACATCCCTTCTAATCATTAGACAATGTTATTTTATAGAGTTAAAAATCTGTTTCCCACATTTTTCCACCTTCATTTCTCTTCGGTCTCGTGAGTGAAAAGACTTTATACATGTATGTAGGGTCTTTTATCTAGAAGATCATTATTAATTAGCAAAATTTGGTGATGAAACATCTTTTTGCTGTTCGGACCAGAGCCCGGATCACATTTTACATATATTCATCAGTTATGAGTTTCCTGTAGGATTCCTAACTATTGATATGGTTGAATCACTTACACAATATGATCGATAAGGAGAATTTACAATGCAACATCTAAAGACATATCTTTCCATAGCACCTGTGTTAGCTATTTCATGGTTCATTTTTTTAGCCGGTCTATTGATAGAAATCAATCGTTTTTTTCCAGATGCTTTGACTTTTCCCTTTTTAAAATTTTTGTCCTCCCCTTAAAGCCAAGGGAAAAGAGATTGTGCTAGATTGACTTCTCCTACCTCTTGGAGAAATTAGTTGATTCAGCTGAAAATAGATCTAAGTTTGGGGATGGAATGGGGAGGGGAATCAAAGTAGAAATATAGATCCAAATGTTCTTTCCACATTCAATTTTGTAAGTACAACGGAAAACTCTTGATCAAGGATTTTTTTACTTTCAAATGTTTCATCGTGGGATCTCCGACTATCAACTTCTATCCCTTTTTCCCTCTTTCTTTTTCAGATCGAAAAACAATGTAGACCCAATATCCAGAGTAAGTTTATGGCCAAGAGCAGAGATGTAAGAGTAACAATTACTTTGGAGTGCACTAGTTGTACCCAAGATATGCAAGTGAATATAACTCAAGAAAAGCTTACAACTAGAAATTAGAGATGAAACTTTAAGAGAACACTTCTAGATTATGCATTTATGTCAAGTCTACGTAAGATGTTCTATGTATGCAATAAATCAAGACTAGTTGCTTTTAACTCTAGTATATTTACATTCTAAACTTGTTTATTTCAATTAGGGTTATAGTTCTTATATTGAAAACCTAATTGAAGTTTCTTGCCCTAAACTTGCATTTCAAGTTTGATTTTCTTTTTGGGCTATTGTATTTATTGAAAGCTAATCTGGAAATTGATCTCATATCTAAGAAAAATCAGATTTGCAAGTAGTATCAGTCTAGTTTTATTTCATTACGTAAGATCTCATTTAGACTTGATTTATTATAACAAGTTAGAATCTATTTTTCAAGGTTTATACATAAATCAGATTTGAGAATTCACGACGTCTAGTGCTTTATCATTTTCATAGTTATTTTCTAGACTTATCATTAAAACTTACAATTTGGTATTGTTGTTCAAGATTCATATTTCTTTATCAAATTGTGAGTAGTTTCTTTAAGTTTTATGTTCATAAGACTCATCTTTCACTCGAGATTATATTATTTCATAGATAATAATTTGGGGTTATTTCAAGTTCAACATTTCTTTTACCAAATTCTTACTTAACCTAAATTCATTTCTTCAAGAATTTATGATTTACTTGGTTGTTAATTAGTATTTTACAAATTTGGAAATTCATCTTACACATCACTAAATAGATTTGTAATTTATCTCTTCAAGCTTAATTTTACATCATTAAATGGTTTGAGCAAGTGGTTCTCACGACAAAGGCTCAACTCTGGAAATTTGCCTTCACTAAGCATTATAAACCAGATTTTGAGTTTAATCCACTCATTTCTTAATTGTTTTAGCATTTAAGTGGTTTGATGTGATATATGCTCGTTTCATTAAGGCTAAAGCAACTTTTGTAAAGCATTTCATCACTAATCATTGAATCCTTTATGTTTTACATGTTATATCTTTGTGGGATTCATTTATTTTATCATTAAAGTAAATCTTGGCATCACTTTGTTTAATCATATTTAAATTTATTTAGGCTCTCATAATAACCATTGTATAATTGAGAGATACCCCTTGGCCTCTAGAGTGCCGGCCAAAAGTGTAGAGAAAATCATCCCGAGGTGACAATAATACAACTAATGTTCGTTACTCCAAGGTTGCATCCATGGATTGGGCTTTTCCACTTGGATGCTAGTTTAGGTGGTAACAATTGGCAACCAGGAAATTTGATTAGCTGGAAGTTGAGAATAAACTTAATCAGTTAGCGCCTATGCAGCACTAATGCAATAAATTAAAGCAGATGTACATAAGGATTATGAAAGTGAACTGCAGTGTTGGTATTGAGTACTTTTAGAAGAGAATATGAACAACACAATTGGCCATTGCATAAGATTTCTGTTTTTCTCTCTAGAACCAAAATCAAACAATGATGTTGTCTAAAATATCTCTATTTGTTTATGTAGTTATAGTAATCTGATTCTGGTCGCTGGTGGCATTGGAATTTCACCATTTGTGGCTATCTTGCGAGACCTCCTTCATCGTATCGAACAAGGCCAGTTCGGTTTACCAAAAAATGTATTGCTGATTTGGGCAGTCAAAAAATCAACAGAGCTTTACATACTCGACTTAGTTGATGCAGAATCAATTTGTCCAGAATTCACTAACAAGATACGCCTTGAGGTCCAAGTCTACGTGACACAAGAATCAGGACCTGAATTGGTAACATTACCTTTTGCGTAAATGTCATGATTTTACCTTATTTCCTTCTACATTTTTCTAGAGGCAGAACCTCTTATCTAGCGTTCTTTAGATTGATGAACACACTTATGATATGTTTTTATTGTGCAGGAAATTGGGGGCATTGCGAATGGCACCCACTCTTTCTGTAACCCTGATATAAAAAGAAAACCAATGTCAAGTTTGGTCGGGACAGGGAATATTATTTGGGCAGGGATCTACCTGGCTTCATCCATAGTTGGTTTCACCGTAACAATGGCGCTGACAAATACATTCTACATCAATCATTATGAGAGTGCTCCTTGGTGGTTGAAAGGACTGTGTTTCATTCTCTGCATGGTTGTGGGTGTTGCTATTTTTGGTGGTGTGGCAATTTTGCTGTGGAATTTGTGGGAGTTCAAAACTTCTGAGTACCAGAAGAAAGTTGATGACAGATATGAATCAAAACAAACTGTGCATACTTATAGTCAGCAAAATGTAGTTGTTGGCAATGGAATGGAGAAATTGGTGAATCCTGGGAACACACATTATGGCTTTAGACCCAACTTCAAAGGTACTTTCCATCCTCTCTCTCTCTCTTATATGTGAATGCTATAATGGAGATCAAACTGTTTTTGCCTAAACCTGCTATTGTCTCAAAAATACATGCATGGATTGCAAATAGCACGACTCTGGAAATTTAAAAGTTGGTGATATTTTAGGGCCATGTTTGCAGACCATAATCTATGTGGAAATCTCTATTTAAAAAGTGTTTTCAATAATCAACACAATTTTGTGTAGGGAAGGCCATTGGTCCTTTTTATTGATGTTATTTCTTCCTGACAACAGAAAAGTGTCTCCTTTGTTGGGTGTGATATGCGGATTTTGGAATTTTATAGTGGATGTTTGAATGTGTCTGAATATATGACTATGCAAACCTCAGTCCCATTCTAATCCGAGGATGAATCTATCTACAAAGCCTTTTCTTAGTTAGAGAGACCCAGCTAAAATTATGTAAGTGTTGAGCTGGAGGTGGCTCAGAGAGATATGATGGTAAGTCACGGAGAGCTAGAGGTATTCATCAGGTGGCTAATCAATACAAATAGAATTGATGGCAGTCCTTAGATCCATTTTCCTCTAATAGACAACACTGAAATTGGACTCTAAAAGGCCCTTCCTATCTTTGGCTTCATACTCTTTTAGGCTTCTTTAGAATATCATCACAATATTTATATTTCACTGCTCCATGTCCTAAATTTCTGTTTGACCCCATATTGATTCTCTGTTCAGGTAGTGAATTGATTGGTTGGCTTCCATGATGTATTTAGGAGGATGACTCTTACTAGGCTCTTTTTTGTAACTTGTATTATCTTCAGTGGGTCACGACTTATATGACATCCTTTAATACACATGTTCCATTTTATCAAGGGCTCACAAGCTTCAGGCTATGTTAGTAGCATTAATGTAAAAGGTCATGCACATAGAGTAAATGGAACAACTTATCTTCTCTTGAAAAAATTATGAGAACCAAAAGTATTAGAGAAGTTCACATATACTAATTGTTGAAGTCATCTAACAATCCATAAATGATCAGAAAAATAGTTGTTCATTTAATGTACAGTTACAACAGGGACGCAGGAATTCCATAAATCATTAGATCCAAAGAATTCAAGAAGTTCACATATATTAATTGTTGAAGTCCTCTAACAGTCCATAAATGATCAGGAAAATAGTTCTTCTATTGATATAAAGTTACATCAGGGACACAGGAATTCTATAAATCATTGGATCTAAAAGTATTCAAGAAGTTCACATATATTAATTGTTGAAGTCCTCTAACAGTCCATGAATGATCAGAAAATTGTTGTTCATTTAATATTAAGTTACAACAGGGATGCAGTAATTCCATAAATCATTAGTGTAGTAGTTTGGTGATAAAATTTGTATACGTGGATGGTTTTCCACAACCTATTCTTGTTAGCAACATACGTTTCTATCAGTTTTAGCTTGGTCCCAGCCAATTTTTGTCTCTAGTGAAGAAAAGGAAACGATTAAGTTCCCCACATAAGCTTAAATACATCGAAGCATATTGTTTTTCACTCTTCCCTCAGTTAATAGAACCAGTGCATTTGATTTTCATTTCCGGACCTATTTTTTCAGGGCAGTTATGCGCATAATTCCATTCCTTGGATGAAATTTACTGTTAGTTGGGAAGAACTAACAGTTTGCACAATATAGTTTTAGTTCCACAATTATTTGTTGGATAATTAAGTCTAGGGTAGAAAAAAAAATATCTTTATCTTTCCTAGTAAAAACAAAAGGCAAACATTCAGTATTGGGTAATTTATATCAATGTTTTAAAACTTGCACTCAGCCTCGAAATCAGCTGAGGATTTGCTCAAACTCGACTTGGACTCGGCTCGGAATCAGACCGGTTTGAATTTTCAGTTTACTAAATAGTAAAAACTACATAAAATATTAAAATTTTAATGAAAAAATATATTTTAAAGATACAAAACCATTAGAGACAAAATATGCAAAGTTTGCTGATGTATATACCATGTAAGGGTGAATATATCAAAATGGCACTAAGTGCAATACATATCTGAAACAAAATACATAATCAATGAGGCTCTAAACAGCCGCCTCTAAAGTAAAAAACAACAAGCTACAAGCTACTAGCCTACTTTGCCTATTTTGTGATGTCCCTTTCCCAGTGATGGTCACTACAAGGATCGACTAAGTAGTGTATATGTTCGCGTAGACTATAGTCGAGACAAAAAGGGGAATAACACCTCTAACTAATGTCATTCACCAAAGTCTAACATGAAAGTGACATTAAGGAGGAAAAAGGAGGTTTAAGTGACTTAATTAATTATTGAGGTGAAACTTAGGGAAAAAGTCACTTAAGTGGTAAAGTAAACGTCTAATTAGAACAAAAAGGGGGTTTAAATGACTTAAGTGAACATTAAATCATAACTTAGGAGAAAAGTCATTTAATTAAGTAAGTAAATGGAGAATTAGACGAGATGAGGTATAAAGGGAGAAAATTTGACCTAATTGGGCATTATGTTGATTTGAGAATTGGAAAAACAGGTTTCAGAGAGGAGGGGTCGACCTTCCATTGTTTTGTGGATTTTTGGAGGAAACCACCACCCGAGATAGGCTTCGATGTTGAGAGACACACCCTAGCCGTCAGAAGTACCATCTCAGTGCTTCATTGAGCTTCATCTTCATTCTACAACAGCATACAGGTATAGAGCAGACTAGTGCGGAATTCACCAAGGAGGTGTGTGGGGTTTGAGGACACAGTTTGGGGTTGCTAAGCCCAACCAAGGCGAATCAAGAAAAATCCTTATAACCCATTGGAGAGGAGACTAAGGCGCTTCCATTGGGATAATTATCATAGCATTCCGCCAGGTAAAACATCCAAATCGTGATATCCAGCTAAGGGAAGTGTGTAGGGGTTGAGGGAATCCATCTGGGGTTCCGGTAGATTAGCAGAGGGTCAGATTTGCAAGCCGCAGATAGGGGAAGTGTACTAGGTAGCAGGGCGTCCATTCTGAGACAGTTTTCAGGCCGATCGAGGGAGTATAGCCACCAAGGCGAGTTTCCCAGTTTCCTGCAATAGTTGTCGTGGGTATTTTTGGTTGCATGCAGTAGATCCGGCCATGCATGCAGTGGATCTTCAGTGCTGACCATAGATCTGCCTATCTCTATTGTTTCGGGTATTTTCTTTAGTGTTTTGCATTGTATTCCAATTTCCAGCTAAGGTCATTCTCTACGAGATCTAGCTGAGGTTATTTCCTTTATTTTCCACATGCTATATTGTAATTCTTGTTATTTTACTTAATAAAGCTATTGAGTTGTTCTTGGTTCCAAAACAATTGCATGCATGGTATAAAACACATAAATATAACCAAAAACGTAACCAGAAACCTTTTTAAATGCATCTAGAAACCCCCAGAGTATCAGATCTGCAGCCAGATCACCAATGTAGCAGTAAGTATCCAAATCCGAGGGATTTGGGATATTTTAGTGGTATCAGAGCTTTCTTCCGACCATCCTGTGAAGAAGCTTAACTCATGACTCCATGATTCCCAAAACAGGGGAAACTTATTCATCAGGTAGGGGTCACATCGGAGACGAGTGCGTACATTACCGCAGAGGCAACAGTAGGGACAAAAGGTACAGGAATAGAAGGGACTACAACCCCTTCCACATCAGTTCAGGTTCAGAGGCTAAAATAGAATACAAAGACCACATCAGCGTAGAGACAGATGCAAAGGATGAGAGAGATATGGGTCCTGGAGAGGACTACTCGGAGGGCAGTGGGGGTGGCACAGAGCAGCCTTTTGACAGTACCAGGGCCATGTTGAATGACCTAGCCAGAGGATAGCAAGAGATGAGGAACGTCATAGCACAGATGGCACTTAACTCCCAGATCATCCAGAACAACTTGAGAACGATTGGTGCTAGCATAGTAGGGGGAGCAGTGGGTCATGCACAACACTAGGGAGGTGGATTGAGTGGCTCCAGTGGGCATGTAGCAGGTACAAGTGGATCGATGACACCCACTCGTACCTACACTTCAGTAGAGAGAATACCCAGACCTCTATTCCCACAGTTTCAGACAAGAGAGTAGGTGGGACAACAGGTGGGGCAGCCAGGACAGGGACAACCAAGACAAGGGCAAGTCGGACTTGGGCAGACAGGGCTAGCAAATCCATTTGCAGAGTACAAGCAAGATTACTTGGCACTAGGTCCAGAGTTTCACGCAGACATGAGTCTTGTGGACTACTATTTGATCTGGTATCGAAACAGGGCCGAAGAGGCGCAAAGGGGCAACATGTAGCCACAAAACATAGACTTTATCAGGAAAGTCAGGAAATTGACAATCCCCTCTTTCGACGGTTCGGCTAAATGTTCATCCCAAGCATGGGTGCAGAAGCTTGACACATATTTCAAGCCCAATCAGAGGTCAAAGTCAGAGGCGATTAGTTTCTCTACATTGCGTTTGGAGGGGGAAGCCTGTTATCGCACGGTTTGTAGGAAAGGTCCAAGGGCTTGAGTCAGGGCTTGAAACCGGCGTAACAGGAGCTTCCCCACCCNTGGTGACATTGGGTCACAACCACATCACATCCTACTTGGAGTTCACCGAGCGTTTGATGGAGAGATTTGATAGGAGGGATCCAGAGCTCCATTTCAGGGACTTGACACAGTTGAGGTAGACCAGATTAGTCGAGGCTTTCATCACAGAGTTTCAGCAGAAATCAGTTACAGTTTTCGACATATCTGAGCATCGATTGGTGATGCTTTTCATTGAGGCATTGACAGAGCCATTGAGGGGCTAGGTTAAGGATTTTAAGCCTCATACCCTATAGGATGTTATCATACGCACTAGAGACATGGGGGACTCAGTGCATAAACAAAAGACCTTAACCAAACCCTTTATACGACAAAGAGATAAGGATCAGAAGAATCCTTAAAGGGATTGGAAAGGGAACAAAATTGGATGATGAAACCCAGAAAGGATTAATGAGGAAGAAGCTATGCTTCACATGTAGAGATCCATAGGTCCCAGGGCACCGAGGCATGGGAAAGGGACAGATCCACTATATAGAAGTGGTCTCAGACAGTGAGGAGGAAGAGGAGTTCAGTCTGGCTTCTGGCAGTAGCTCAGAGGAGGAGGCCACACTTGAAGAGAGACAGCCTCCACAGAGACCCCCACCACAGGTAGATTCACAATAGGGGGGGGAGACAAAACCACGGAGACCAGTGAAAGGAGGCACCATAGCAACCCTTTCAGGGGTACCCAGGTTCAACACCATCAGACTCAAGGGACTCGTACAGGGGCATCGCATCACAACATTAGTAGACGGTGGGGAAACCCATAACTTCATAGATGCAACACTAGTAGCCAGGAGGGGCTTACGGATTGAGGAGTTTGGGGGGTTTACAGTAGCAGTGGCCGACAGTTATACCATGACTTGCTTGAACAAAGTACCAAACCTAGAAGTCAAACTGGGCAACTACACAGTGACAGATACTTTCTACATAGTTGACTTGTCAGACACAAACGTAGTATTGGGTGTTCAATGGTTGTATTCACTAGGAGAGATTGGGTTCAACTACCAGACTTTGACGATGAGCTTCAAAGATGCAAATGGGTCAAAGGTAGTGTTGAGAGGCATGTCTACAGGGGCACCACAGGCAGTAACACCAAAGAGTATGGAGAGGATCTTCAGACATGGGGATGTATCTTATGCGGCAAAGTGCTTGATTACCACCAAAATGGATGCAGAGGGAAGACAACAGTATCACCCACAAATCAGAGAACTCTTGGGTAAGTATGAGTCGGTGTTCGGATCGATACCACCAGGTTGTCCACCTGACAAGGGATTTGAGCATACGATTGAGTTAGAGGCGGGGTGACACCAGTGATCACCGCACCGTACAAACATCCTAAAAGATTCAAGGATGAGATTGAGAAAGAAATCAAGGAATTTCTTGTGATGGGACACATCAAACCCAACAATAGTCCTTTTGCTTCGTCAGTTGTATTGGTCTTGAAGAAGGATGGCACACTGAGGATGTGCATAGATTACTGAGCACTTAATAAGAAGACTATTAAGAACAGGTATCATATCCCGCGCATTGATGAGTTGATGGACGACCTACATGGGGCAGTCTTCTTCACCAAAATAGATCTTCACTCTGGTTATCATCAGATCAATATCAGGGAGCAGGATATTGAGAAGATAGCTTTCCGATGCCATTTTGGGCATTTTGAGTTTTTGGTCATGCCCTTTGGATTGACCAACGCACCGGCCACATTCCAGTCTTGTATGAATCACATCTTCAGAGGACAATTGTGGAAGTATCTTCTGGTAATCTTCGACGACATCCTAATTTACAACAAGACTTGGGAAGAACATTTGACACACTTGGATGAGGTTCTGACCATTATGCATTCACAGTCATTATATGCCAAAGAATCCAAGTGCGAATTCGGTATGAGAGAGCTATTGTACCTGGGGCACATTATCAGCGGGCAGGGGGTACAGGTACATCAAGAGAAGATCAGAGCCATTCTGGATTGGCCAACACCCAAGAACATCATAGAGTTGAGGGGATTCTTTGGGTTGTGTAGTTACTATAGACGGTTCGTCAAAGGGTTTTCTCAGTTGGGAGCACCACTCACCGATCTGACAAAGAACGGTGCTTTCCATTGGACAGAGGAGTCACAACGCACCTTTGAGAAAATGAAGGAGGTTATGAGCACATGTCATGTTCTAGCACTTCTCAATTTTTCGCAGCCTTTTGTCCTGGAGTGCAACGCATCAGGGGAGGGGATTGGAGCAGTTTTGATGCAGGGAGGTCACCCCATTGTCTTTGAGAGTCAGAAGCTCAATGAGTCTGAAAAACTCTACTCCATCTACGACAAAGAAATGCTATCCATCATGCACACACTCACGAAATTCAGACAGTATTTGGTAAGCAGTAGATTCATGGTGAAGACGGGTCACAATAGTCTAAAATATTTCTTGGATCAGAAGGACCTCAATGAGGGACAAAAGAAATGGGTTTCGAAGGTCCAAGCCTTTGACTTTGACATCGAGTATGTTAAAGGTAAAAGGAATGTCGTAGCAGATTCCTTGTCTAGGAGACCAACGAGTTGTTCATTGATGGACTTATGCACAGATTGGAAGCAACACTTGCTGTTGGAATACTCAAAGAACAGATTTGCTTGTGAGGTTATGGATGGGCAAGTGGTAGATGACAGATACCTAGTACTAGATGACATCATTTTCTACAAGGACCGGATCTACTTAGTTCCAAAATCTACCTTGAAGGAGAAGATTCTGAAGGCCTGTCACCCTTAGCCGGGCATCAAGGGTACGTCAAGACATACAGGAAGATTAGAGAGAGATTCTCATGGAAGGGTCTAAAGGATGATGTACTGAGACGCATTCGAGAGTGTGTGACTTATCAGTAGAACAAGTATGAACAGACACACCCAATTGGATTACTTCATCCTCTACCCATTCCGGAGCAGAAATGGGAGAGTATTTCCTTGGATTTCATCACAGGACTACCCAGGGTGCAGGGTAGGGACTATATTTTTGTGGTGGTCGACAGATTGACCAAGTTCACACATTTCTTCACGATACCGACAGACTACAAGGCCGTGCAAGTGGCAGAGCTATTTTTCGGGGAGAACTTCAGGTTGCATGGACTACCCAGGCAAATAGTCAGTGACAGGGATGGGCGGTTTATTAGTGCATTTTGGCAGGAGCTATTCAGGTTAGTGGGCACAGAGTTGGCTACGAGTACTAGTTACCATCCACATACCAATGGATAGACAAAGATCGTCAACAAATGGGTGGAGGGGTATCTGTGGAACTATGTAGGGGGCAGCAATGTACGTGGGTGAAATGGCTTCATATGGGCGAGTATTGCTATAACACTACATATCACATGTCCACTAGGATGACACCATTCAGAGCTCTGTATGGGTACGATGCACCTTCATTTTTTGAGACAATATTTGGAGAGAGCAGGGCTCTGGGAGCCAAGGACTAGATAGAGGAAAGCCAGAACATCCTCAAAACCTTGAAGGAGAATATGCACGCAGCACAAAACCAACATAAGATGTACGCAGATCGCCAGAGAGTTGGGTGCAATTTTGAGGTGGGGGATTTGGTCTTTCTGTGACTACAACCATACAGACAGTTCTCTCTGAAGAAGAGCGGTGCAGAAAAATTAAAACCTAGGTTCTATGGGCCTTACAGCACCACCATGAGGGTTGGTGAGGTGGCATATGAGTTAGAGTTACCAGAGGGTAGAAAGATACACAATGTGTTCCATGTTTCTTTCCTTAAAAAGGCATTGGGATAAAAAATTACTACTTCATAGGAGTTTGCACCATTAGACGAGGAGGGTCAGTTGGAGTTGGTACCGAAGGAGGTACTAGAGCACAAGGAGCGTAGATTGAAGAGCAGGACTATCAGGGAGTATCTTGTCAGGTGGAGAGGATTTCCATTGGAGGATGCTACTTGGGAGGGGGAGCAGATTCTACAACACCCAGGACCGATGTTGCTTGAGGACAAGCAATCTCGGGAAGGGAGGATTGTAATGTCCCTTTCCCAGTGATGGTCACTGTTATCCCCTAGCCTAGGGATAACTAAGGAGATCATGTCTCGAGGCCCACAGGTCTTAGACATGGAGTGCCGAGAGCCAGACGAATTAAGCATGGCCCCGGAGGGCCCCACTTTTCTTCAATGCAGTCCATATATCACCAGCAACAATGTTCATCACACTAGCTTGGTCCTGAAATGGCAACGAGTCTTGCTCCAAGAGGTAATAAGTCTGGGTATCATGGTATGTATCGCTCTGATTTTTAAAACATTTAAACATGTTGTATAGAATCTTTCTAGATTTCATAACGTTTGCTTGACTTTATGCTCTTTGCCTTGTTCAAACCTAGGAGGGTCACATGGTGCCATAGTAAGTTGGTTTCCTTTTAGGATAGGTTGTTACCTAGTGGATCTTTGAAGAGTCATCGCTCGTTCCCTCCANAGATTTCATAACGTTTGCTTGACTTTATGCTCTTTGCCTTGTTCAAACCTAGGAGGGTCACATGGTGCCATAGTAAGTTGGTTTCCTTTTAGGATAGGTTGTTACCTAGTGGATCTTTGAAGAGTCATCGCTCGTTCCCTCCACACTTACCATTTTCCTTCCATCTTTATCCACTCCATCTATCCACATTTTTAGGCATTGGGGAAGGCTCCACTTGGAAAGGGTTGTACCTTACCACATGAGAAGGAGCTAAAGGCCCGGGAGGCAATGTAGCTGGCAAAAGTTAAGAGCCAAATTTATACCTTCAAGATGCTTCGCCCAGGGATCCCCGAGAAAGCACTGAAACGCTTCTCAGCAAGAAAAAGACGACCCACATATGAATAAAACACTCAAGGCATTTGTTGGTGGATAGGAGGTCTCATCATGAGCCGACCTATCATGACCATGAACATGCAGCGATATGACTCTACCACCCAACTGGTCACCAAGCCAGGGCCAGGGTAGTGGCTCTTGGTTGCATGGCCAAGAGAAAGGGGGTCTCATCACGAGCCAACCTTCTCATCTCCGTGAAATGTTTGTGGGTGACACTGCCACTAGTTGGTCACCAAGCCAAGGCGATGGCCATCAACTCTTTCCTTGCAGCATGAAGAAAGAAAGCTAAAAGAAGAAAGCAAAGATAAAAATAAATTGGAATCAGTGGGCTTGGAAACATTTGCATCCATGACAAGGCGTAGTTCACCCTCAACAAAGGCACCCATAGGTGAGTGTTACATTTCCATGCTATCACATGCACCCCATGCCCAAAGTTTTTCCCCTCACCACCTCATACGCTTGCATGATTTGGATCAAGCTCCACTAGGGAAATGACCTTGACTTAA